>PVIY010006179.1:0-91416 GCA_004026745.1 Myrmecophaga tridactyla
CTCTCACTTGTCTAGACATTCTTTTATTTCTTTCAACTATGTTTTCAATTTTGCCACATACAGAGTCTGTATTTTTTCAATTTACATAAGCATTTAATTTTATGTAGCATTTTAAATGTTATTTTTATTTAAATTATAATTGTTCATAGAAATGTATAATCTATGATTGATATGAGTGTTGATCTTATTTTCTGCCACCTTGTTAAACTCACATCTTAGTTTTGGAGGACTGAATGTATGCTCCAGTTTGAACATGTCTTTGGCTCACATTTTCGTGGGTGTGGACCCATTGTAAATAGGATCTCAAAGTTCATTTCAATTAAATTGTGGCCCAAATGAATCATATTTGGTTTTAATCCAGATTACTGAATTGCTTAATAAGCACAATGATATTCAGACATAGAGAAGTTAGAAGTCAGAAATCAAAGGATCCTAGAAGAAAAAACACAGGGCATTGGAAAAGCCAAGGAACTCCAAGGATTATCAGCAGCCAGCCCCAGAATGCCACATTCTTCAGGAACAAAGCATCACCTTGTTGGCATCTTGATTTTAGACTTCTAACCTCAAACCTGTGAGCCAACAAATTTCCATTGTTTAAACCTACCCATTGTATGATATTTGTTTTAGAAGCCAGGCAAATAAAATATTAGTTCTGTTTTTGGTAGAAATCCTTTATTTCATAATCCTGCATCATTTTCTATATCTTCTATCCAAGTCTGTCAATTTGTCAATATTCCTCTTAAAATGAGAATCTGAGCAATAATTAATGGTATATGTTGTCTAAAATATCTCAATAACAATGAAGTTATGTGATCATATAAGAAACAGTATGAAGATATATGGAAAAACAGCATGGTTTTTATTTACCATTTGATTTTTAAATTTACATAGCACACTGGATTTTATAGTCTTCCAACTCTATTTACAAATCTTTACCTAGTGGTTTCCATCTTTTTAAAAATATCACTTCTTTATGTGGAATGTAAACATGTTGAAGTAAAATAGTATTCACAAATTATTATAAGATTTGGCTAGAAAATCATTCAAAATAATATAAGCAGCATAACTCCTATGCACAACATGAATCAAACCACCATTTTACCAAAAAATAAAAGATTTTCTTCACTGTCTGGGAAGAAATTTAACTGTTGTTAAGTGTACTTCTAGAAACCCATTACTTTGCATTTTGCCTATATCTCGTGCCAAATTCAAATGCTAGGTAATTCCAGATTGATCAGGAAACAAAATTCTAAATCATTATCATAAAAACTATAGATATCAAATTCTTATATTTTGAATATAGAAAGACTGCATAGATTAAGTGAAAAACTATTAATCTGAAAGGGATTTAAGAAAATGTAGAATAAAGTATTAAAAATGGTAAAACAAATGCATGTTTTGATAGAAAGAGTGGTATAGAATTATAGATCCCTCTTTTCAAATAAAAGAAAAATTCATGTGCATGTTCACTGCAGGTAGTGATAATCCAGACTTTTCTCAAACATTATATCCTTCTCACCTTAAAAAACACTGTGAATTAAAATATCAAAGTCCTTTAATCTGACTTCAGCATATTTATAATCCATCATGTATGGTCTTAGCTGCCATTTTATTTCAGATAATTTGTTTGAGGTATATTTTACACCCATTAAAATATATCCATTTTAAGTATGCAACTCAATTAGCTTTCACAAAATTGTGCTCCTGTGCAACCATCACCACATTAAAATATAGAGCATTTCATCACCTCTGTAAACTCCTTGGTTTCATCTTAATCAGAGTCTCCACTTTCAGAATGAAGAGTCTACACTCACATCAGCTCTCTTTCACTATGGATTAAGTTTCTCCTTTGTAGACTTTCATTTAAACAGAATAATTCATCATATACTTTTTTGGGGGGATGTTTCAAAGTTCATCCATGTTTTAAAATGCATACCGAGTTAACTTTTTTTTATTACTGGATATATTCCATTGAAAGGATATACCGCAATTGGTTTGTCCATTTGCCTATTCATAACCATTTGACTTGTTCCCAGTTTTGGGCTGCTATGAATAAAACTGAAGTGTACTTTCTATTCAATTCCTTTCTTTTTATTTTTTTCTTTTGTATTTTGTATAGCAGGTGAACTGGTTTGAAAGGATGTATATACCCTAGAAAAGCCATGTTTTAATCAAAATCTCATTTCATAAAGGTAGAATAATCTCTATTCAATACTGTATGTTTGAAATATAATCAGATCATCTCCCTGGAGATGTGACTTAATCAAGAGTGGTTGTTAGGCTGGATTAGGTGATGAAATGTCCCCACCTAATTGGGTGAGCCTTGATAAGTTTCTGGAGTCCTGTAAAAGAGGAAACATTTTGGAGAATGAGAGAGTTTTGGAGAGAGCAGAGAATGCTGTAGCACCATGAAGCAGAGTCCACCAGCCAGTGACCTCTGGAGATGAAGAAGGAAAATGCCTCCTGAGGAGCTTTATGAAACAGGAAGCCAGGAGAAGAAGCTAGCAGATGATGCTGTATTTTCTCTGTGCCCTTCCAGATGAGAGAGGAACCCTGACCATGTCCACCATGTGCCTTTCCACTTGAAAGAGAAACCCTGAACTTCATCAGCCTTCTTGAACCAAGGTATCTTTTCCTTGTGCCTTTGATTGAACATCTCTATAGCCTTGTTTTAATTGAGACATTTTCTCAACTTTAGAATTGCAAACTAGCAATCTATCAAATTCCCCTTTTTAAAAGCCATTCTGTTTCTGGTATATTGCATTCTGGCAGGTAGCAAGCTAGAACAGTGGGGTTCACATTTTGTTATTTTTCCATGTGAGTATCCCCTTATTGCAGCAACAGTTGTTGAATTTTTGCTTGGTTGTTTTTTTTTTTGTTGTTGTTGTTGTTTGTTTGCTTGCTTGCTTGTTTCTTTGGGAAGTGTATGGGCCAGGAATCCAACCTGGTCTCTCACATGGCAGGCAAGAATTCCACCACTGAACTATCCTTGCACCCCCTGTTCAATTTCAATTTCTCTTTTGTAAATGCTTAGTGACAGAATTTCTTAGTTGTATGGTAAGGATATGTTTAATTTTATATGAAAATGTCAAGCTGTAATATTTTGCAATCCCACCATCAAGATGTGAATATTCCAGTTGATCCACATTACTGCTCCCAATTGGTGATCTGCTGTGCTTCTTTATTTTGTGATATTCCCATTTTGTAGATATATAGAAACATCTCATGAATTTAATTTGTGTTTCTCTGAGGGATTATAGCACTGAGCATCTTTTTCTTTGCTTCTAGGTCATTTGTATTTCTTCTATTGTAAAATTTCTATTTAGATATTCTGCTTATATTTTATAGAGTTGTTTTATTGTTTTCTAATTATTATGTATAAGGTAATTATTATGTACAAGATTTATCTATTCAGAATATGTCTGTTTTTGTAAATATAACTTGAAAGTATTTTCTGTGGCTAGCTTTGAATTTTCTTAAAAATATCTTTCTAACAGCAGATTTCTAATTATCCTTTCTTTTTCTTTTATTGTCTCAGATTTTTGTAGCCCAGGAAATATTTGCTTCTCCCCTAAGATCATGAAGATTTTCTACTCTTTTCCTCCAAAAATTTAATAGATTTTCTTTTATGTTTAAACCTATTATTTGTTTACATTATCTGACTATACAAACAAGAACAATAGTAAAATTAATCTGAAATATATAAAAGCGTTAGAACATGATGCAAAATTTGACATATTGTGGAAGAAGAAACTGATCCTAAATTATACAATATCATTGGGACGATACAGATGAATGCACAAAAAATATTTAATATCATTTAAATAGGGATATTTAGGGATATTTCATTCAGTATAGAGAGGAATAATATTTACAATTTAATACACCTAACTCATGAACAAAAATATTTTGAAGAAACAAATTTGGAGTCTACACAAATGGTTTCTATGGGGAAGTGGTAATAAAAGGAAAAATGTAAAGGGCAGAAAAATAAAGTTTCTACTATCAGATGTATTTACCATTCATTTTATGTGCAAATAAAGGCCAAGTAATCTTGGCTAATTAAAATACATAGGCAATGTTTCTAATTAATTTTAGCTGATTCAGTCAAACATATTTTAGTAATTATTTAAGATAATTAATCTCAAAATGATCTAATTTTACTTGCACTTCCCCTGCCTAACATTACATTGTGAAAGAAGTAACTGTAAGGTTCATGTACTGAACACATAAAGATATTAAGAGGGTTAATAAATTCATCAATATGTTCACTAAATATATACCGAGTTCCTAAAATTTATCAAGCATTATTCCAGGCCCTGGACAAACACCATTGAACAAACAAACAAAAGTAATCACTTCATCTTGGAGCTTACATTCTGAACAAATCAGTGGCAAAATCTTTTCCAAATAATTCACAATTTGTTAGAATTTTTTAATTATTACTTTGCTCCATAAATCATTCTGGATACTTTCCCCAATACAGAAAATTTCAAAGCATACACATTAAATTAATTATAGTAATATTTTATAAATATTAGTCATAAAATTCATATAATTACATTATTTATTGTATAAAATGGTTTAAAGTAAGAATATGAAGCTATATATATAAAAATATTTGATACATGGTAGTTAAAAAGTGCTAGTGAAGATATAAGAAAAATTTCATATATTAGTAATATTCTCAGTTCACTATGCTAAAGATGACAGCTATCCGTTTTCAAATATAACATTAATGATGTAAATAGTACTTCTCAATATTTTTAAATTCATTAATATGTGAAATATATTTATATATATATATATATCTTTGGTTGCATTCCCATTACACTGGGTGTAAGCTTCCTTATAGCAGAGGCATTGATGGGTACTGTTCATCCTAAATCAACAGTACCTTCAATATCAATTGACATAAAAATATATACTCATTGAATATTTAACTAAATAATTAATAAAAGATTTTTGTGTTAAAATTGTCAGCTCTACTATGAAGTTGTTTGTAAATTTTCATTATGTTACCTCATCGTTTATGTATACTCTTTCTCATAGATAAAAGAAAATAAGATTTCCATTATAAACTTTAGGCTATGTCTTTTCATTTTTTAATATCTTATTGACAAATCTTCACACACATATATTCCATATATGGGGTATAATCAATGGCTCACAATATCATTACATAGTTGTATATTCATCACCATGATAATTTTTTAGAACATTTGTATCACTTGAGAAAAAGAAAAAAAAAAAACTCATACATACCATACTTCTCACCACTCCCTCTCACTGACCACTAGTATTTCCATCCACCCCTTATTTTACTCCTTATCCCCCCTATTATTCATTTTTTAGCCATTATTTTTACTCATCTATCCATACACTGGATAAAAAGGGCATCAGACACAAGGTTTCCAATAAAACATAATCACATTGTAAAAGTTTTATCTTTATACAATCATCTTTTAGAATCAAGGCTACTGGGGGGGTGCAAAAGTGGTTCAGTGGTAGAATTCTCTCCTGCCATACAGGAAACTCAGTTTTGATTCCTGGTTTATCCACTTCCCAACAAACAAACAAAGAAAACAAAAATTCAACAATGATGCTGCAATAATGGGATTCTGATGTGGAAAAATAATGAAATGTGAGTCTACCATACAGCATACAAAAAAAAAAAAAAAAAGAATCAAGACTACTGGAACACAGTTCAACAGTTTCACATACTTTTCCAGCCACTCCAATGCACCATAAACTAAGAAGGGATATCTATATACTGTGTAAGGATAACCTCCAGGAAAACCTCTTGACTCTGTTTGAAATCTCTCATCCAATGAAACTTTATTTTGTCTCATTTCTCTCTTCCCCCTTTTGGTCAAGAAGACTTTCTCAATCCCCTGACACAAGGTCCCAGCTCATCCTGGGAGTTCTGTCCCATGTTGCCAGGGAGATTTATATTGCTGGGAGTTATGCTCCATATAGGGGACAGGGCAATGAGTCAACCTGCTTAGTTGGCTTAGAGAGAGAGATCACATCTGAGCAATGAAAGAGGTTCTCTGGAGGTGACTCTTAGGCCTAATTTTAAGTAGGCTTAGCCTTTCCTTTTCAGGAATAAGTTTCATAGCGGCAAACACCAAGATCAAAGACTTGGCCTTTAGATTTGGTTGCCCCCACCAAGAATATCAGATAGAATATCAGAAGTTCTCCAAATGAAGAAGCTGAATATTTTCTTCTTTCTTCCAAGTGCCCCAAGGGGACTTTGCAAATAGTTCTTTATTCACTATCCAAAATTACACTGGGATATATAAGGGCACCACACTGACCTGGAGAAACCAACAAAATCTCACTCCCTATTCAAGATTCTATGTATTTATCGTGTTCCCCTAAACTGAATATACAAATTAAATTAGGTAATGCACTACCCAAAATATAAGTTTTGACCCAATTAAACATCTTTCCTTTTGGTCTCCCACAGAAGTTGAAGTGTTAAAATATGGGTGATATCATCCTTTACCCTGTATTCAACTCTACCTCAGTCCTATATAGATCAGCGTCTTTCATATCTCTATTTGAAGTCTGATCCTTTCTTCAGTGTTTTAAACAACTCCTGTATGGGGTTTTGCTGACTTTCATAACTTCAGAGCTCTAACTGAGTCTTAGGTGTCACATAAATACCCAAAGTTTCTGGGAACTACCAGGAAACAGATCACTATCTCAGAATTTAGAAATAACAGTTACAGCTCCTGAATATATTTGACTGCTGTGAGACTTTACAATCTAAGACCCTTCACAAAAGGCCCCTGCCTGATAATCCAGCTCTCCCCTTCAGTTCACAAAGATTTTATATTATATTTAGTCCATATGATTGACATGATATTATTTGTCTTTTTGTTCCTGACATTTCATTCAACATACAGTCCTTAAAGTTCATACATATAGGTGCCTGACTCACAACTTCATTCCTTTTTGCAGCGGCTCAGTAGTCCATTGTATGTATACACCATATTTCCCTCTTCCATTCCTCAGTCATTGTATCCTTAGGCTAACTCTATCCATTGTGACTCTTGAACAGTGATGCCATAAACACCAGTGTGCAAATGTCCATTCATGTCCTCACTCTCAGTTCCTCCAGGTATATATTGAGCAAAAGGGTTTCAGAATTATATGGCAAACCCCACCAGTAGCCTCCTGTGGAATCATCACACTGCCTTCTATGGGACTGCACATCTCAGTTTCCCTGCCAACAGTGAATAGGTACCTCTCTTTCTCCACATTTTCTCTAGCACTTGTTTCTCTCTGTTCATTTTTAAACAGCTTTATTCACACATCATACAATCCAATCTAAATATATAGACATGGCTTTGCCAGCATAATCTATATGAAGACATTTCCTTTTCTTCCATAAAGAGCCCATACCCTACAAAGATGTCCCCCCATTGACAATTAGTTTTAGCATAATGCCTTTGTTACATTCAGTGGAAACATATTACAATGTTACTATTGATTATAAAGCCTAGTTTGCATTGATTGTACTGTTTCACATATATCACCCATTTTCAATACCTTACAATGTTGATATTCATTCTCAATCATGAAAAACATTTTTTTATTTGTGCATTTAATCACCATCACAGTCCACTCTAGTCATTCCTAAGTTATACCATCTCAGTCTTTATCATCCATCTTTCCTTCTGGTTTCATACATACCTCCAGCAATTCTACCTCAATCCCCTCACATTTGGCTTTGTTCAGAGTACTTATATTATTGTGCTACAATCAGAGAGTATTGCACTATCCATTTCTGAACTTTTACAATCAATCCTGTAGCACAATCTGTAGTTTTTTAGCACCAAATGTCAAATCTCTTCCGAATTTCTATCTCTTGATAACCTGGGGATTTTAGACACATAGAATTATATCATCTGCATCAAATTTGGATGACTTTTATTTCTTTTTCCTGTCTAAGTGCTCTGACAAGAACTTCCAGCACAATACTGAATAAAATGGTGACAGAGGGCATCCTTGTCTTGATGCTAATCTTAGAGTGAAAGTTTTCAGTCTTTACCCATTGAAGGTGATGTTAGCTGTGGCTGTTTTATATATTCCCTATACCATGCTAAGGAACTTTCCTCTTATTCCTCTCCTTTGAAGTGTTTTCATAGAGAAAGGATGTTGAATTTTGTCAAATGCCTTTTCTGCATGAATTGAAATGATCATGTCATTTTTCCACTTTCATTGGTTGATATGGTATACTACATTAACTTATTTTATTATATTGAATCATTCTTGTATTCCTGGAATAAATCCCACTTGATCATGGTGTATAATTATTTTAATGTGCTGTTGGATTTGATTTGCAAGAATTTTGTTAAGGATTTTTGCATCTGTATTTATTAGAAAGATTTGTCTATAATTTTCTTTTCCTGTAGTATCTTTATCTGACTTTGGTGTTAGGGTGATGTTGGCTTCATAGAATGAATTAGGTAGCTTTCCCTCCTTTTCAATTTGTTTGAAGAGTTTGAGCAGGATTGGTACTAATTCTTTCTCAAATTCTCGGTAGGATTCATGTGTGAAGCCATCTGGTCCTGGAATTTTTGCTTGGAAGCTTTATGATGACTGATTCAATCTCTTTACTTCATGCTGGCTTGTTGAGGTCACCTATTTCTCCTCAACTCAATGGTTGTTCATGCTTGTGCCAGTTTGAACCTGTGGTAGATCCCAGAAAAGCCATGCCCTTTAATCCTCATTCAATATTGCTGGGTGGGAGCATTTTGATTGTTTCCATGAAGATATGATGCCCCCAATTATGGGTGGCAACTTTTGATTAGATGATTTCCACGGAGGTGTGTCTCCACCCACTGAAGGTGGAGTTGCTTACTGGAATCCTTTAAAAGAGGAAACAGTTTGGAAGAATCCCTTTTGGTAGAGCCATGAGAAAGCCAGTAGGTGCCACCATGTTCACCATGTGCCCTTCCAGCTGAGAGAGAAACGTTGAACATCGTTGGCCTTCTTGAACCAAGGTATCTTTCCCCAGATGCCTTAAATTGGACATTTCTATAGACTGGTTGTAATTGGGACATTTACTCGGCCTTGGAACTGTAAACTAACATCTTATTAAATTCCCCTTTTTAAAAGCCATTCTGTTTCTGGTATATTGCATTCTGGCAGCTAGCAAACTAGAACAATGCTGTTTTAGGAGGTTGTCCATTTCATCTACATTGTCTAGTTTATGAACATGTAGTTGTTCATACTATCCTCTCATTACATCTTTTGCTTCTGCGAAGTTGGTGATTATGTCTCCTCTTCCATTTTTGATTTTATTTATTCGCATCATCCCTCTTTATTTTATTTTTTTTGTCAACCTAGCTAAAGGCCCATTGATTTTATTGATTTTCTCAAAGAACCAACTTCTGTTTTTTTTTTTTTATTTTCTTCATTGTTTTCATGATCTCAATTTCATTTTTCCCTCCTCTAATTTCCATATATTTGTTTCCCTTTGTTTGCTTTGGGGTTAGTTTGCTGCTCTTTCTCCATTTCTTCCAAGTAAACAGTTAATTCTTTGATTTTTGTTCTTTCTTATTTTAATATAGCATTAAGGCAATAAATTTACCTGTTAGCAATGCCTTTGTTGCCATATATAAATTTTGATATGTTGTGTTTTCATTTTCATTTGTCTCAAGATATTTACTAACTTATCTTGTAATTTCTTCCTTGACAATCAGTTATTTAAGAGTGTGTTGTTTAGCCTCCATATGTTTGCAAATTTCCTGGCCCTCTGCCTGTTATTGATTTCCAACTTCATTCCATTATGATCTGAGAAAGTGTTTTGTATGATTTCAATCCTTTTACACTGTGACCCAACATATGGTCTATCCTTGAAAATGATCCATGAGCACCTGTGGTAAATGTGTGTCCTGTTGTTGTGGGGTGCAATGTTCTGTAATGTCTGTTCGGTCTAGTTCATTTATTGTATTATTCAAATTATCTGTTTCTTTATTGATCCTCTGTCAAAATGTTCATCCATTGATGAGAGCAGGGAATTGAAGTCTCTGTCTTTTATGGTAGAGGTGTCTACTTCTCTCTTCAGTGTTGTCAGGGTTTGCCTCATGTACTTTGAAGCACTCTGGCTCAGTGCACAAATATATATGATTGTTATGTCTTCTTGTTGAATTATTCCTTTTATTAATGCATGCTGTCCTTCTTTGTCTCTTTTAATTGTTTTACATTTGAAGTCTAACTTCAGATAATAGTATAGCTTCTTGCTCTTTTCTGATTGTTGTTTGCATGAAATATATTTTCCTAACCTTTTATTTTCAAACTATTTTGGTCTTCGGGTCTAAAATGGGTCACCTGTAGACAATGCATAGATGGGTCCTTTTTTTTTTAAATCCATTCTGCTATTATATGTCTTTTGATTGAGGAGTTTAATCCATTAACGTTTAATATTATTACTGTAAAGGCAGTACTTTCTTCTAGCATTTGGTCTTTCAGATTTTATATCTCATGTCTAGTTTTTCCTCTTTTTAGCTTGACCAATAATCTTCATTTATACACTCTTCTCCAGACCTCTCTCTCTCCTGCCTTTTCCTATCTACCTATAATGCTCCCATTTGTATTTCTTGCAGAGCCAGTCTCTTAGTCACAAATTCTTTCACTGAATGTTTTTCTGAAAATAATTTTAATCTCCCCCTCATTTTTGAAGGACAATTTTGATGGATATAGAATTCGTGGAGGGCAGTTTTTTTTTTCCTTTAGAATCTTAAATATATATTACCACTGCCTTCTTGCCTCCATGATTTCTGCTGAGAAATCCATAATAGTCTAATTGTGCTTCCCTGGTATGTGATGGATTGCTTTTTTATTGCTGCTTTCAAAATTCTTTGTTTTTCACAATCAACAATCTGATTAGAAAGTGTCTTGGAGTATGTCTATTTGGATCTATACTGTTTGGGATATGTTGTACTTCTTGGATCTGTAATTTTATGTCTTTCATAAGAGATGAGAAATTTTCAGTGATTATTTCCTCCATTAATCTTTCTCCTCTTATCCTTTCTTTTCTCTTTCTGGAACACTCACAACATGTATATTTATGCTCTTCATGTTGTCATTCAATTCCCTGAAACCCTGCTTATGTTTTTCCAATATTTTTTCTATATTTTCTTTTGTGTGTTGAGTTCTAGATGTCCAGTTCTTATGTTTTTCCAATATTTTTTCTATATTTTCTTTTGTGTGTTGAGTTCTAGATGTCCAGTTCTCTAGTTTACTGATCTTTCTTCTGACTTTTCAAATATGTTTTTGTGGGCTTCCACTTTTTTTTTTAAATCACTTCCATTGTGTTTTTCATTTCCATAAGTTCTGTGATTTGTTTTCTCAAACTTTTGAATTCTCTTTTGTGTTCACCTAATGTCTTCTTTATATTCTCCTTCAACTCATTGATTTGATTTTTGATGAGATTTTCCATGTCTGTTCAATCATCCTGAATTAGTTGTTTCAACTCCTGTATCTAATTTGATGGATTGATTCGTTCTTTGACTGGGCCATATCTTCGATTTTCCTACCAGGACTTTATTTAATTATTTACTTTTTTGCTTGCATCCAAACATTCGATTTCCTTAATTAGTATATTCTGGAGGTTGTTTTCACTCTTTCCTCTAGGGTTTTCTTGCTGAATGGCTTTGTTCTCTATTTCTTCTTTGGCATTTAGTTCAACATATTGTAGACATCTAGCATAGGTTCTGTTTAACTGATCAGAATTTTTTTAGTTCTTCTGTTTCTTGCCCTGCCTATATGGAGCATTTTTTATTGAAGAGGTTCTCCTCAGATATTATAGACCACAGTCAGATTTTCCCAGACCAGAAAGGCCCACATTTCATGACTAAAGTGTAGCCAGCAACAATTTTCCCTGTGGATGAGACCTATCAGGTTGTCAGACTTTTATATGGAATTTGTTGACTCTGCTTTTCCTATCCTGCCCAGTGTTTGATACTTGTCTTCCCACAGCTTCCTACCAGCTTAAAATGATGTGGTGCCTTTAATTTCAGCAAACTGCCTGGCAGGGGTGTAGTTTAGACAGAGGTGAGGTTGTAGGATGGCTTTAATTACTTCAGTTTTCCAGTCCCTGGGGACTGAATTCCTTGTAGGAGGGATTCCACTTGAGTTGGGCCTTGCTTTTCTTTTGGGGAAGATACACCCTTTAGATAATTGACTCCTTTCTCTTGACTAGTTACTTTTTCTCTCAGACAAGCTTAATTCTGCCCTTGCTTCAGGCAGTACTGGAGTCTGAGAGTGCTCCCAGCTCTATCTAAGGAGCTGTTAAGGAGTAAGGAAAAAAAAGACTTTTCAGAGCTGGAACTCTGTTCCTTGGGTTTGCCAATCAAGAGCTTAAGTTGGTACATAGCTTTTTGTATCTCCAGGCTCTATGTGCCCCCTTTTCTTTGGGTTTCAACCATTTTCCAGTATTTTGTGCTGCCCAACTTAAAAGGCCTAGGTATGTTTTTTCCATCAGCCCATTTTCCTAGTACCTTTAGTGCTGATTCCAGGTTTATCTGTGCTGGGAGACTATTGTCAGTAGTCAGACTTTGTTAATTAATTCTGCAATTGGGGCTTGGTTGAGCTAAGCCCTTGCTGCTAGTAAAATCTGTGTCCTTTCTCCTTAGGGACCCAGCCTGCCATGCCTATGAGGGAGGGGGCCAGCTTTCATGGCTTGGGAGATTTACAGTTCTGTGTGGGGTCTCAGTCATTCCACCTAATCCAGGCTGGTGTACAGTGTGTTTCCAGGAACTGATGTTTACTCAGCAGTTGTTCTGTACTGTTCCTAGCTATTTACTAGCTGCTCTGGAAGGCAAACTAAATACCACACCTCACTGTGCTGCCAACTTGCCTCCTGATTCCACTATGTCCTTTGTGACAGAAACTTTCAAACTAATAAAAATATGCAATCACTAAAAAGATACGTGTTCAATTTCTAGTATCCTCTCTCTAGATTATAATTTGAGTACTCAAGATTTCGTTCTCACTTTCAACATCCCTTCATTGTTATTCCATGCCAGGATGATCTATTCATATATCCTCAAGCAATAGTCTCTATTTTTGGTATGTGTCTATTTTAGATAGATACTCTGTGAAAAATACCCAAAACAGTGACAAAATTCTTCAATATTTTAATTCTCTTTGGCCAATATTTCAAATTATGAAAAATAATCTATAGATCAAATATGAAATTGCAACAAACAGCTTTGCAGCTACTATTCAAAATCATCTGGGGAGCACCAATTCACCATAGAAAAACAGCCTGTAGCCAAGAAGTTCTCTAATGAAGCAGAGAATGATATATACCCAAGTTCCTTACTGTCCTTATGGAATTAAGGAAATTTAGAAGAAAAATGTAGGAATCAATATACCTCAATTTTTACTCTATCATCAGACATTCAATCACCGGAAGCACTCTTAACACATGTACACTCATCGAAACTACTGAGTAAGTGCACAAAGAATGCAAACCAGAGAGATACATCATTTGAAATCTAACCAAAAGAGAGTTTTAAAACAGAGATCTTGACAAAGAGCCATACACATTACTTTTAGGACATTACCAGGCTAATATAGAATTATCCACATTAAAATAGGAAAAAATTAAAAAAAAATAAAACTCCAACATTTAGTCTATTTAAATGTATTCTCCAAGAATATTAGGGAAAATAATGTAACTTGGAGAGACAAATGAGAATACACTTTGGGTGAATTCTGACTCCAGAAAATAGGAGAAAATCTGAAATAACAACAGAACAGTTAATGAGGAAAATAGAGAGTTTGAAACAAAAAGGAAGACAGTTTAGAAAAAAAGTTAAGACAGTAAAATCCTACAACCACAGTAGAAGTGAAAAAAGAAAATTTTTATTAATATAAATCTTGATACCATAGAAGGTGAGTAAAGCATAGGGATAGAGAGTTTATTAGGTGACTACTGTTTTCTAGGAAATTGTTTGTATGCACAACGATGAATAAAACAAACAAATATCTCATGCATTTTTTTTAGTGGCTATAGAGGAGAAATAAAATAATTAATAATTTTTGTACACACTACATTAAAGTTGGCAAGAATTCTAGAATCTCTGTTCAAGGCAACAGGTAAGGTGTGCCCAGGCTTTGCAGTTTTAAATATGGTTTCCCTGGTAGCCGAACTCAAAAGGTGACATTACAGCAAAATTATGAATAATGACAAAGTATTAATTGTGATCTGGGGGATTACTCCAAGCAGAGAGAAGATTCTGCCTAAAACACCTTATATAAGAAAGTAGCCAATGTTCTGGGTAACAGCAGAGATCAGACTGGCAGGAGCAAAGTGAGGACACACAATGTCATTAAAGGATGAAAGCAAAATATAATCAGAGTCAGATATTCTAGTGCCTTTGAAGTTAATATAAGAACTTTGGCATTTATCAGAAGTGAAATGTAAGTTTTTGGAGGGTTTTATTTGCAGCAGAGCAACAAAATTTGCTATGTTTTGAAAAGATCTCTTTGGCTTCTGTGCTAAGAAAAGTCTGAAGCACAAGTGTGGAAACAGAGTGATGATTTGAAAGGCAACAGTGAAGTGGTATAGAGTACCCAAATTCTGGAATATGTTTTAAAGTAGTGCAATGAAAATGTCCTTGTACAGTGGATATGGGGTAATTGAAAAAGGAAGAAGCAGAGGGTGATTTTGAAGTTTTTATCTGAACAACAGGAAGGATGGTGTTATCATTATCTCAGATTGGGAAATTTTCAACATGGGAAGTCTCCGATGACTCATATTTGAAATGAGATGATATAAAGAAACAAATACATTAAGACTTTAATTTAATTAAGAGTAGATGTATGGGCTGGAAATATTATTTAGAGGTTGTGAGCATAAAGGTGATATTTAAACCCATGATAGTGAGCAAGATCTCTGATGGAGTAAATATGGTTAGAAAATAGAAGAATTTCAATGTAGATAGGTATACAAGTTGTTACATTTTATTGCATTGTAATTTTACACATTGTTAAATATTGAATAACTAATACCAACCCCACATACTAACTAATACTGAGAAGAAAAAAAAACAGATGTTTTGTTTTCTGGTACTTGCAAGAAAAAAGTCCTTTAAATACTGTTCAATAAAGCACACTTACAATGCTAGCTAAAGAATTTTAAAGCCTCCCTTTTGAATGGGTATTGTCAAACTTTAGAACAATGACAAGAAAAAAAATGTCAGAGAGAAAATTTATTAAAATTGGAACTTCCCTAAAGAGATAACTAACCCTTATGGCCTCAATCTTTGGTTTTAATGAGATGAACATGTGGGATGATATCTAAAGTATACAACACACACAAAGGAATTCAGATCAGAGACTTCCATAAAATGCCTAGATCTCTGAAAGGCAATAGCCAGAGTAGGTGGATTTTTAAAAGATCTCTTCCTAAGAGTTATTGTTTATCTCACAAATTGACTTTGGATGGAAGGAAAACCCTTCTCCACCTAACAATTTCAAATCGAAATTCCACCCCATGTAGATTTAGGCCAGTGTGAAATCTGAGGTCCCCTGAAAAGAACTTGTTTTATGTTGTCTTGGGCTGAATGAATATCTATCCTATTTAAAATGTCTCTGTGAAGACATGTACCTAAAATCCAGGCTTCAAAGAATTATCTTATAAATGATTCCAATGAAAACTGTCTCATTAAAAAAAGTCACATGCAAAAACAAAAAAACAGACATAAGCTTAAAGTATGAGAGTGAGAAGCAGCATCAATAATATGTAACAGATGAAGATTGACAATAAGTGTATCCAAAGTATTTAAAACAGAACATAAAGTATTTGTTTTTAACAGACTTAGAGAAATAAAAAAGTGTATCAAACTGTGACTAAGGAACTATAGATTATCAAAATATTGAACCATATTTTTCAAAAGAAGTAATATTTTGAAAAAATGCAAAATAAAATCATCATAATAAGAAACACACTGTTTATATTTTTAAACTTTTTTATTGTATAGTATAACATATATACAAAGAAAAGAAATAAAAACACAAGTTTTCAAAGCACTCTTCCACAAGTAGCTACAGGATAGATCCCAGGGTTTGTCATGGGTAACCATATGATCTTCTCAGATTTTTCCTTCTAGCTGCTTCAGAATATAAGAGGCTAGGAGGCTTAAATATTTTTTTATCACAATCGACTTTTGTTCCTTCTTTTTTGGTGAAAAATAACATTTACTGTTCTAGTTTGCTAGCTTCCAGAATGCAGCACAACAGAGATGGATTGGCTTCTAATAAAGGGGGATTTATTTTGTTAGTTCTTTAGAGGAAAGGCAGATTACTTTCAACTGAGGTTCTTTCTTACTTGGGAAGGCACAGCATGATCTCTGCTGGCCTTCTCTCCAGGCCTCTGTGTTCCAACAATTTTCGTCAGGGTGATTTCTTTCTGCATGTCCAAAGGCCTGGGCTGAACTGCGAGTGCTGAGATGAGGTATGCTGAGCTGCTTTGGTTGTGCTACATTGAGCTCTCTCATTTAAACACTGGCCAATTAACTCAAGCATCATGCATTGCAGCAGGCATGCCTCTTAGCTGATTGCAGATGTAATCAGGAACAGATGAGGTTCACATGCCATTGGCTCATGTCCACAGCGTTAGAACTAGACACCTTCACCAAGCCAAGTTGACACCTGAACTTAACTACCACATATACAGGAAAGCAATATGTTTCAAAGCACAGCACCACAGTTAGTTATAGAACATATTTCAGAGTTTGACATGGGTTACATTTCCATAAATCCAGGTTTTAACTTCTAGCTGCTCTAAGATACTGGAGAATAAAAGAGATATCAATTTAATGACTCAACATTCATATTCATTCGTTAAATCCTATCTTCACTTTATAACTCCACCATCACCTTTGATGTTTCCATCCATCACTTTAGGGGTACTTGGGCTATGGCCATTCAAAAGTTTCCATTTTAGAAGGGTCTGTCACTAATATGGGGTAGGGAGATGGAACTATGTGATGTTCTGGAAAGGTTGGACCCTCTAGGTTTCAGGACTTATCTAGACCAGGGACCCATCTGGAGGTTGTAGGTTGCTAGAAAGTTACTCTAGTGCATGGAACACTTGTGGAATCTTATATACTGCCCTAGGTTTTCTTTAGGATTGGCTGGAATGGTACTGTTGGGGTTTGGAAAGTTATGATAGGCAGCAAGGTCTAACGGAAGCTTGCATAAGAGCAACTGCCAGAGTAGCCTCTCAACCCTATTTGGACTCTTTCTGCCACTGATATTTTGTTAGTTACACTTCTTTTCCCCTTTGTGGTTGGCATGGAATTATTAATGCAACAGTGTCTGGGTCAGATTCATCTCTGAAAGTCATCTCTCACATTGTCAGGGAGACTTTCACCCCTGCATGTCATCTTCCCAGTAGGGGAGAGGGCAATGAATTCACTTGCAGAGTTGGACTTAGAGAGACTGAGGCCACATCTGAGCAACAGAAGAGGTCCTCCAGAAGTAACTCTTAGGCATGCCTGTACGTAGTCTAAGCTTCTCCACTACCTACATAAGCTTCACATGAGTAAGCCTCATGATCAAGGGTGTGGCCTATTGATTTGGGTGTCCCTAAAGTTTGACACAGTATCGGGGATTCCTTGATGGTAAAGTTTAATAGTTTCATATTCTTTCTCTAATCCCTCAAGGGGTTTTGCCAATATTTTTTGATTATCTGCTTAATATACTCTAGGATGTATCCAGACATTACAATAATCTATACAGGATTAAAGGTCCTTTTTCTTATCCTGTGCAACCTGTGTTTCATCGCTCAAATACGCTATGCAGATAGGCTCAATTAGGTTATGCACTACACAAAATTTCAGTTCCAGACCAAATAAACCTTTCTTCCTTTGGTCTCAAACAGTACGGGTGGTTCTAAAATATAGAAATTGTCTTCCTTACCCCTGCGTTCTGAATTACATTAACCACAACCTGATTGATTTTGTTCTTATCTCTAAATCTCAGGCTATATGTATATAACACAGCCTCTCAAAATCCAGATATAATAATCACCACTCCAGAATTAATATGTCTGCTCTAAGAGCTTACAATCTAGGCCCCTGTTTTCTTCTAAGCTATTTCTAAAGGTGACCATACCATTGTTGTTCTTTTGTTCCGGGCTTATTTTGCCTCACCAAACGTCCGACATGTTCGTTCACATTGTTGTATGCCTCATGACTTTGTTCCTTTTTTGTAGCAACACAACATTCATTCATATGTATACACCATTGTTTGCCAAGCTACTTCTCAATCAGTGCATCCTTCAGCCATCTGCATTCATCTGTCATCATGTACAGTGCCCAAAGTCCACAGTCCATCAACATTCTTGACTTTTGATAATTTCTCCATGCTGGTCCTAAAAGTGAGATCATACAATATCTATCCTTTTGTGACTGGGTTATTTTACTCAGCATTATGTCCTCAAGGATCATCCATCTTGTCATGTGGTTCTGGACATTTTATCATCTTACTGCTGCATAATATTCCATCATATGTATATACCACATTTTGTTGATCCCCCTCATCTTTTGATGGGCATTAGGTTTGTTTCCATCTTTTGGCAATTGTGAATAAGTCTGCTATGAACTCTGGTGTGGAAAAGTCTGCTTGTGTCTTTGCTTTCAGCTCTTCTGGGTATATACCAAGTAGTGCTATTGCAGGGTCAATATTTAGTTTCCTAAGGAACTACCAGACTTCCATAGTGGCTGTACCATTATACATTGCCACCAGCAGCGCATAAGTGTCCCAATTTCTCCACATGCTCTCCAACATTTATAATTTCCTGTTTGTTAAATAACAGCCATTCTTATTGGTGTGAGGTGGTATCTCCTTATAGTCTTGATCTGCATTTCCCTTATAGCAAATGAAAATGAGCATCTCTTCATGTAATCTTGAGCCATCTGTATTTGCTCTTCAGAAAAATGTCTCTTTATATCTTTTGTCCATTTTATAATTGGGTTGTTTGTTCTTTTGTTGTTAAGTTGTATGATTTCTTTGTATATACAGGAAATCAAACCTTTGTCTGATACACAATTTCCAAATATTTTCTCCCATTGAGTTGGCTGCCTCTTCACTTTTTTAACAAAGTCTTTTGAGGTGCAGAAGAATTTGATTTTGAGGAGTTCCCATTTACCTAATTTTTCTTTTGTTGCTTGTGCTTTGGGTGTAAAGTTTAGGAAGCTACCTCTTATTACTAGGCCTTGAAGCTGTTTCTGTACATTTTCTTCTAGAAGCCTTATGGTGTTAGATCTTATATTTAGCTGTTTGTGCACTTTGAGTTAATTTTTGGGTGGGATGTAAGATAGGGATCCTCTTTCATTCTTTGCACTATTAATATCCAGTTCTTCCATGCCCAATTATTGAAAAGACTATTTTTTCCCTGTTTAAAGGATTTGGGAGCCTTGTCAAAAATCAATTGACCAGGGAAGCTGCCGTGGCTCAGCAGGCAGAGCTCCGACCTGCCGTGCTGGAGGTCTGGAGTTCGATCCCTGGTGCCTCCTGCCCATATGCAAATTAAAAAAAAAAAATCAATTGACCATAGATTTGTTGGTCTATTTCTGCACTCTTGATTCAATTTCATTGGTCAATGCATCCATCTTTGTGCCAATACCATGCTGTTTTGAGCACTGTGGCTTTATATTAGGTTTTAAAGTCTAGGAGTGTTAATCCTCCCATTTTGTTCTTCTTTTTTAGGATGCTTTTGGCTATTCAGATTCTCTTTCCCTTCCAGGTGAATTCTACAATTAGCTTTTCCAAGTCTTCAAAGTAGGTTGTTGAAATTTTCATTGCTACTGTGTTGAATCTGTAGACAATTTGGGGAGAATTGACATTGTAACTATATTTAGCCTTCCTACCCATGATCAGGGAATGTCTTCCCTCCTATTTAGATCTCCTTTAATTTCTTTTAGAAATGTTATGTAGTTTTCTGTGTATAAGTCCCTTACATCCCTAGATAAGTTCATTCCTAAATACTTGATTATTTTATTTGCTATTTTGAATGGAACTTTTTCCTTAACTGACACTTCAGCTAGGTCATTGCTTGTGTATAGAAATGATACTGATTTTTGCACATAAATTTTTTATCTTACCACCTTGCTAAATTTATTTATTAGTTCCAATAACTTTACTGTAGATTTCTCAAAATCTTTCAAGTATAGTATCATGTCATCTGCAAATAATGAGAGTTTTATTTCTTCATTTTCAATTTGGATGCCTTTTATTTCCTTGTCCTGCCTGATTGGTATAGTTAGAACTTCTAGCACAATGTTGAATAATAATGGTGACAGTGGGCATCTTTGTCTCATTCCTGATCTTAGGGGTAATGCTTTCAGTCTCTTGCCATTGAACACGATGCTGGTTATCAGTTTTTCATATATTCTATTTATCATATTGAGGTAGTTACCTTTGATTCCTATCTTTTGGAGTATTTTCTCAGAAAAGGATGTTGAATTTTGCTGAATGCTTTCTCAGTGTCAATCAAGATGATCATTTGATTTTTCCTTTTTGGTTTGTTAATGTGCTGTATTACATTAACTGATTTTCTTATTTTGAATCATCTTTACACTCCTGGTATGAATCCCACTTGGTCATGGTGTATAATTATTTTAATGTCTTGTTGGATTCAATTTTTTTTAATTTGCATATGGGCAGGAGGCACCAGGGATCAAACTCCAGACCTCCAGCATGGCAGGTCGGAGCTCTGCCTGCTGAGCCACGGCAGCCGCCCTGTTGGATTCAATTTGCTAATATTTTTTGAAAATTTTTGCATCTATGTTTAATAGGGAGACTGGCCTGTAATTTTTCCTTTCTTATAGCATTTTCCACCCAGTTTTGGTATTAAAGTGATATTAGCTTCATAAAGTGAATTGGGTAGAGTTCCTTTTTCCTCAATTTCTTGGAAAAGTTTGAGCAGGATTGGTGTTAATTCTTTTTGGATTGTTTGATAAAATTCCCCTGTGAAGCCATCTGGCCCTAGGCTTTACTTTGTAGAAACATTTTTGATTACTGATTGAATCTCTTGACTTGTTATTGGTTTGGTGAGATCTTTTATTTCTTCCTTAGTCAGTGTAGCTTGTTTGTGTGTTTCCAGGAATTTGTCCATTTTATCCAAGTTGTCTAGTTTCTTGACATATAGTTTCCATTGTATCCTCTTATGATTTATTTTACTTCTTCAGGATCTGTGGTTACACACTCATTCTCATTTCTGATTTTGTTTATTTGTATCCTCTCTCTTTTTTCTTTATCAGTCTTGTTAGTAGCCCATCAATTTTAATGATTTTCTCAAAGAACCAAATTTTGGTTTTATTGATTCTTTCTATTGTTCTTTTGTTATCCCATTCATTTATCTCTGCTTTAATCTTTGTTGTTTCTCTTCTTGTATTTGCATTGGTGTTAATTTGCTATTCTTTCTCAAGTTCCTCGATTTTTGCTTTTTCTGGTTTTTTTAATATATGCATTTAGGGAAATAAATTTACCTCTCAGTACAGCCTTTGCTTCATCCCATAAATTCTGATGAGTTGTATTCTCATTTTCATTCATCTCCAGATAGCTACTGACTTCTCTAGCAATTTCTTCTTTGACCCACTGGTTGTTTAAGAGTGTGTTATTTAATCTCCATATATTTGTGAGTGTTCTCATTCCTTTGTGGTTATTGAGATCCCGCTTCATCCCACTGTGATCAGAGAAAGTGCTCTGAATAATTTCAATGTTTTTAAATTTATAAAGACCTATTTTGTGCCCCCAGCATATGATCTGTCCTGAAGAATGTTCCATTAGCACTAGAGAAGAATGTATATACTAATGTTTTGAAGTGCTATGACCCACAAATGCCTGTTAGGTCTAATTTATTTATCAAGTTATTTGACTTCTCTATTTCCTTGTTGATCTTCTGTGTGGTTGATCTGTCTATAGAGAAGAGTGGTGCATTGAAATCTTCTATTATTATTGCTAAAACTTCTATTACTCCCTTCAGTTTTGCCAATGTCTGTCTCATGTATTTTGAGCTTCTTGATTGGGACCATAAACATTTATGATTTTTATTTCTTCTTGGTGAATTGACCCTTTAATTAGTATAAAGTGACTTTTTTTCTCTTATGATATCTTTACATTTAAGGTCTATTTTGTCTGATACTGTTATAGCTACTACTTCTTTCTTTTGGCTACAATTTGCCTTGAAAATCTTTTTTCCATCATTTCACTTTCAATCTATTTGTATCCTTTTGTCTAAGATGAGTCTCTTGCAGCAGCATGGCAGCTGGGTTATATTTCTTAATCCATTCTGCCAATATGTATCATTTAACTGTTAAGTCCATTAATTTCCAAAGTTATTACTGAAAAAGCATTTCTTGAATCCAAATCTTTTTATTTTATTTGTCAGATCTATATATTTTTCCCTCTTTCTCTTTTTAGCCTTTTAAGTATCCTCACTGGTACTGTTTATTTCTGTGCCCTCCTCTTGACCTCTTTCTCCTGTCTTTTTTTTTTTCCTGGCAGAACTTTTAGTATCTCTTGTAGGGCCAGTTTTTTGTTGACAAATTCTTTCAGGACTTGTTTATCCAGAAAGATTAAAGTGAAAAATTTAATCTCTCACTCAGTTTTGAAGGACAATTTGGCTGGGTACAGAATTCTTGGCTGGACCTATTCTCTTTCAGAATCTTAAATATATCATACCACTGCCTTCTCACCTCCATGGTTCTAGTTGAGTAGTCTAAATTCAATCTTATGTGGTTTTTCTCTTGCTGCTTTCAGAATTTTCTGCTTCTCTTCAACATTTGACAGACAGATTAGAATATGTCTTGGGGAAGGCCTATTTGGATTTATTCTGCTTGGAGTTCATTGAGTTTCTTTGACTTGTGTATTTATGTCCTTTATAATGGTTGGGAAGTTTTCTCCCATTAAATCCTAAACTACCCTTCCTTGCCCTTTATTCCTCTCTTCTCCTTCTGGGACACCAATGATTCTTATGTTTGCATGTTTTGTTTTGTCTATCATTTTCATGAGATCCAATTCCAATGTTTCCATCTTTTTTTTTTTGCCATTTGCTGTTTTGAGCCTTCAAAGTCAGTTATCCTGTCCTCTATATTACTTATTCTTTCTTCTGTCTCTTCAAACCTGGTGTTGTGTGCCTCTAGTATGTTTTTTATTTGGTCAACAGAACGTTTAATCTCTGTGATATCCACTATTTTTCTATTTATTCTTTCAAGTTCCTCTTTCTGCTCTTCTACTTTCTTCTTGATCTTCTTTGTATCATTTGTCAACTCACTTATTTTTTTAAGTATAGTTGTATGAACATCTTTGATTAGTTCTTTTGACATCTGTGTCTCCTCTGGTGTTTCAATTTGGTCATCAGGCAGGGCTATATCTGTCTGCATTGTGATATGCTTAGTGATCATCTATTATTTTTGTCGCATGTAGATATCTTGATTGATTTATTTTGGAAGGTAATTTCTTTCAGTAGTCTAAGGTCTTGTGTTTGCAGGATGGATGTGCAGCAGGGAGCAGGGTACAGGGCAGGGCACAACAGTGCAGTGATACATTTCAAGGCAGGTATAGGCACAGGTTGGGGATGTTAAGCTGATGCTTGTGAACGTGGGCTCCCAGGGAGGATGTAGCTGTGTGGGTGTACCAGTCTGGGGGGCAAAACCTTGGTGTGCACTGGTCTAAGGCACAGGGCCCTTTGTGGGCATACATAGAGCTGTGGCAGCAGGTCAGTGTTATGGTTTTGTTTGTTGGGAGCAGATTTTACCAAGCCGTGCAAGTTGGCACTTTGTGACAGCTGGGAAGTGTGACTGAAGACTGTGCACATTTATGGTCTAGACTGCCATAAACTGAAGTTCACAGAGCTGTAGGACATGACTGAAGTCCTGTTTATATGTGCAAGTCAAGGACTGTCATAAACTGGAGTTCTTGGAGCTGAAGGATGTGACTGGAGGTCGTATACTTGCACAGGATTAGGACTGCCATAAAGTGATGTGCAGAGCTCATGGGTAGGGGTGAGCCTGTGCAACACTATGGCCAGGAGGCAGAGTTAGCCTTGGTATGGACATTAGCACCCTGTAGCCTTTCTGTACTGGCAATAGCCTGCAGGGAACAGGGAGGGGGAGGTAAAGCTTGAGAGGGTGACTGGAGAGGTGGGTGGTGCAGCACTTGAGGTGGGGGCGTGGGGCAAGTACGCATGCAGTGGGCTGTTGATGTGGGGGCACTTGGAGCATGGGGAATGGGAGTGGGTGATGGAGTTTGGGTGCTTGGTATGTGGGGTGAGTTGCAAGTCACAGGGCTGCACTGGTAAGTGTAGCGCATTCCTTAAACACATCCTGGCTTATTTTCTAGTCTCCTGCTCCCGTCCGTGTACTCCCGTGGGCTCTGTGCCTCTGTGCCAGGCTCCAGATATCTGTTTCTCAGTTCCTCTGCCTCTGCAACAGGGCTACCTTTATGTGGTGCAGAAGGCTCCTGCCATGGCCAGGTTCATGTGTCAACTTGGCCAAGTGGTGGCACCTGATTGTCTGGTTGGGCAAGGGCTGGCCTGTCTGTTGCAATGAGGACATTTCATTTCATGGAATTAGATCATGATCATGTCAGCTGCATCCACAGCTGATTCGACTTGCATTCAGCCAAGGGGAGTGTCTTCTGCAATGAGTGATGCTTAATCTAATCACTGAGAGCCTTTTAAGGAAGATTCAGAAGAGACAGGCTCCCTTCCTGCTTCGGCCAGCAAGCCTCTCTTGTGGAATTCATCCAGACTCTCCTTCAGAATCATCAGCTTCACAACCACAACCTGTCCTGCAGATTTTGGACTCTGCTTTCCCATGATTACATGAGACTTTTTATAAATTTTATACTTGCAAGTGTTTTCTGTTGATTCTGTTTCTCTAGAGAACCCTAACTAATACAGCTTGCCCTGTTCAGTTGCTCTCTTGAATCACTGTCTCAGTCACTCTCCCATCCCTTCTCTAATTTTTCTCTGGAGCAGGGCTGACCTCGATCTACTCTGTTCAGCCATCTTCCCGAAACACACGGTTTATATTTTAAATCAACCTCTGAAATTGAATTGGTGAACTGAAGGGAAAGTATAAATAAATAAATAACTCACAATGCAACATGGAGAACAGAGATATGAAATATGAAAAGGATGTTAGAGTAAACTCAAGATGGGATGAAAATTTCTCAAATATGTCTAACCTGAATTCCAGAAGTAGATATTAACAAAGGCAAGATGAAAAAGGTAAAATCCAAGCAAATTAGGGCAGGGATTGTTGAAATATTGGAATTCTCAGAAGAAGAAAATTCAACAAATCCAAAATAGAATTAAAAATAAAATCTGTATGTATAGCATATCATAGGGACAGTTGATGACACCAAAGATGGGGAAAGATCCCCCAAATAGCTAGACATATAAAATAAATTTTTACAAAGCTAATTGACAGTTGACTTCTTGATAATAATAATGGAAACTCAAAGAAAAATAGGAGCCTCTTATTAGTGATGAAAAAATCAAATTGTATTCCTTATAAATCATCTTTCGAAAGCAAAGATGAAACATAAATCTTATATACAAAACCAAACCAACCAATAAACAATTTATAACCAACATAATCTCAAGGAGAAATGTCAACAAAACATATTTTAAGAATAAGTAGGTGTGCACGGGTGGTTCAGTTGTAGAGTGCTTGCCTTACATGTAGGAGGCCAACTTTTGATTCCCAGACAATGCCCCCCCCCAAAAAAAAAGAAGTAAAATAAAATCAGATAAAGAATGGCAAGATGGACTATGACCTACTGGTAAACCTGTAGGTACATTTAAAAAAATAAAACAAAAAACAAAGCTCAGGTTCTATAAAATGTTACTATTTTGTGGTGTTAAAATAAACTGGTTAAATCTGAATTTCTGCACAAACTATTCCATACAATTTCTTAGGGTGGTGAAAAAGTAAAACTCTTTTAAGGTTCTTATATTATTTAGTATAATAATTTGTATGGACTATTAGCTAAATAAGTATGGAGAATTTTTACATTATAAAATTATGTTATCATAAACAAAATGTATAACATTGAAAATGAAGCATATAGAAAAGTGCAAAATTTTGGACTGTGGAGATTATTCCAAATATATAATAATCTCAATAAATACAAATGTGTTAAATTCACCAGATTCAAAGCAGAAATTGTTAGACTACAAGTAAAGAAAAATTATGAAATAAGCTATAGTAGGTTTTACAGTTTATTTCCTTGCCCTTTCTATTCTATCCTCTACCTTTCCCCTTGTGTCCTGGGTGGTTAAACCATGTGAATTTTATCAACACTTCTCATTGCTTTCTGACTTCTAATTTCATTTGGTCAGAAGGAGTTTCTGGTTGGAAATAATAGGGACTCATAATATTATTCCAGTTTCTTACACTGATGTTGCCATAGGTTGGCTGAACTCATACCAAAGGCCAAAGCTCATTCATGTAGAACTCTGGAAACATTGATTCTTTGGAATCCAGTAAACCTTTCCCTTATCTTACCTATTCAAGTTCAAGAAAGATACTAGTTCCTTGTTATTAATAACCCCAAATCATGCAAAATATCTTATAGTTTTTCCCAAATGCTGCATTCACTTTTTAAACTAACTTTTTTTTTTTAACCTTCTTCATTTTTTCTTTTAATTTTCTGGCTGTTAAAACAAATACCACCCATTTATTGGAGATTTGGCTTAATAAGAGGAATTTATTGACTAAGAGTTGCAGATTCTAGAAAGCTTGATTTCTTCTAGGGTTAGCCATTTAAGGGTATCTAGCAATCTTTAGGGTTCCTTGGCTTTTCCATAACATAACAATGCATATGGTAGCATATTCTCTTTTATTGTCTGCATTACATTGACTTCATGTTTTTGGTTGCTCCCCATGGCTTCTCTCTCTGGGCACTTCTCTGAAAGGCCACCAGTAATAAGATTAAGTTATTCTGTAGTTCAGTTGGGCCATACCTCAATAGAAGTAACTTCATCGAAAGGTCCTATTTACAGTGAGTTCACACCCACAGGTATGGATTAAGATTAATAAAATGGTTTTATAGACAGATAATAACTCTAATCTACCACACTTATAAAGTCTGTCTTGTCTTCTGTTTCTTGCCTATAAGCTTGAGTGATAGCCCAGCAAGTAGCAAAGGTGGGTTTTAATAACTCTTAAAGAGTTTAAACAGGTTAAAGCATTAGACAAGAAGAAAATCTTCAGAAAGCACAAAGTAAATATTGGCGAAATTGTAAGGAGCTATTCACCACATACTGAGAGCTTAATTTATATTTCTCAATGGTGGATAAATACATTTGACTATAATTCAGAAAAGCTATAGAATATTTGAGAAATTCTTATTTCCTATATTCCTAGGATATACCAAAAACCATTTATAAAATGACATCCTTAATGACTAGAAACTATTAAATATTTTAAGAGACAATTTAGAAAAGCTGGGTAAGTATTTGGCCATAGGTAAATCTTGATAAAATCACAGAATCAATGTTAGAAAAAAACATGCTTCTGATAACAACTGAAATATTGCAAATCAGTATAAAATATTATAATAGCTCATAGAAAAAATTTAAAATACATCTAAGGTGATATCATCAAGATGGTAACATAAGACATCCCCTGAAGAAGCCCACCCATAGGTTTAGAATAAAAGGATAAATCACACTTGTTTAGAACTCTGGAGAATGGTAGAGACTGGAGAAGGACTCTACAAATGCTGGATAAAAGAAACAAGAAAAATATCAGGTATGAGAATTTCATCTCAGATTGCCAATTGGTTCCCCTGCTCCTGTCCATCACTCAGTCCCATGCAGCTTGGGAGTCTCACATAGGACGTATGGCCTGGGTTTCTCCTATTGCAGAAAAAGACTGTAGTGCAACTCAGAACAGTGAGTTAAAATTCCATGCATTCCAGGCACAGGGACCAAAGTCTGCAGAGACGCGAGGCAGAATACAAGTCGCTAAGAGTGGTGTATACAAAATAGCCCCTAGGGTGACAAAAAAAAAGAACAGAGAGAGAGGTCATGATAGAAAGTCTGGTAAGAACTGCTGTGCCCTCACTCAATCAAATTTCAGTTGACTGAACTAACTAAAGACAAAATGAACATTTCTGAAGTAACCCACCTTTCTGGTTTATCTCCACCTTGTTCCCTAGGGCAGGATACACTAACTGGGAAGAGAGCAGAGACAGAAAATACTCACAGAATAAAGGTGCTAGGAGGATTAAACTGGGCTTCTATAAGATAGGGTGGTTCCCAAAATGAAAATATAAGGAAAATATGGCACTGAGTGAAAGAGAATTTAAACAAATCATAGAAGCTGGGGAGAGAACTTTGAACACAACAAACAGAACAGATCAAGATTCCTGGAGAAGTCATAAAGGTTAAACAATTACAAAACTAATGAAATCTTAAAAGTCACACCATATATCCGGAGGAAGAATCTGATGAAGAAAAGCTAAGAAAATCTGAACAATTAAACATGGGTTACACTAGAGATCTGGAATAAATTAGACTAAGGGTCAATGAAGAGCCTTATTGTAGAATGATAAAACCAATCTACAATAAAGCCCTATACAGGAGGGAGAAATTAAACTTAAGGGTTTAATCATCAAGATAATCAATGCCTAGACTTCAAAAAAAAAGTTACTAGCCTCACTC
Organism: Myrmecophaga tridactyla; assembly: GCA_004026745.1. Classification (NCBI taxonomy): domain Eukaryota; kingdom Metazoa; phylum Chordata; class Mammalia; order Pilosa; family Myrmecophagidae; genus Myrmecophaga; species Myrmecophaga tridactyla. The sequence goes on from PVIY010006179.1 coordinate 28,715, forward strand.
ATAAACAGGAAGATAAGGCTCAGCCCGAAGATCAAATTAAAACTTCAGAAAAAAACACAGAAGTTGAAACAACTAAACAAGGATTTCAAACATATATCCTAAGTCAATTCAAGGAGATGAAGGAAAATATGCACAAAGAGATAAAGGATATTAAGAATACAATGTGTGATCATAAATAAGAATTTGAAAGTATAAAATGAAACATAACAGAAATCATGGGGTTGAAAGGCAAAATAGAAGAGATTCAAAATACTCTAGAGGCATCAACAGCAGAGTTGAACGGGCAGAAGAAAGATTCAGTGTCCGGGACAATCAAAATTATACAGTAAGAAGAATAGACAGAGAAAAGAAGAGAGAGAAATTAAGCAGTGTCTCAAGGATTTGCATTACAGCATGAAGTGCACAAATGTCACTGGTGTCCCAGAATGAGAAGACAAGGGAAAAGGGGCAGGAAGATTATTTGAGGAAATAACAGCCAAAAGCTTCCCAACTCTTATGACAGACATAAAAACACATGTCCAAGAAGCTCAACATACTCCAAACCCAATAAATCATATTAGACTACTCTGACTTACGTACTAGTCAGAATATCATATAGCAAAGTCAAAGACAGAATTCTATCTTTAACAATGGGATATCATTTCATATCCACTAGAATTACTCTTATTTAAAAAAAATCAGAAAATTCCAAATGTAGGGGAGGATGTGGAGAAATAGGAACACTGGTGTAAAATGGTGCAACCATTGTAGAAGGCAGTTTGGCAGCTCCTCAGGAAGCAAAATTAGAATTACCATATGACCTATCAATCCTGTTACTAGTTATATATCTAAAAGAATTGAAAGTAGGAATTCAAACAGATAATTACACCTCAGTGTTCATAATGGCATTATTCACAATTGCCAAAGGCTGTAAACAACCTATCTTCATCAACCCATGAATCGACAACCAAAATGTGATCTATACATACAGTAGTATATTATTTAGCTGTAAAAAGGAATGAAGTCCTGATATATGTGAAAACATGGATGAATCTTGGGGACATTATATCGAGTGAAATGCACCATACACAGCAGTAAAAATATTGTATGATCTCACTGATACGGACTAACTATAATAACCAAACTCATAGAGTTAGATGCTAGAATATCAGTTTCCAAGGTATAGATAGTGGTAGAGAATGGGGAACTGATGTTTCATTGGTACTGAAACGCTTTTAGGTAGATTGTAAAGGCTTGTAAATGAATAGTGGTTATTGTAGCATATTATTGTGAGGTTATTAAGAGCACTGGATTATATATATGAATGTGGTTGAAAAGGGGAGTTTTAGGTCATGTGTTGTTACTAGAATGAAAGTTAGAAGACAGCGTAACAGAGTGAACCCTTTTGTGGATAGTGGACTGGGGTTAAAAGGACACATATAAAAATCTTCTTTCATAAATTATAATATATGTAGAGCATTAATAAATGGTGTTACTAATACGGTGGTATATGGGAATATGTACCTAATGTATACAATGGTCTATAGTTCTTAGTAATATTTTAATAATCTTTCATCAGTTGTTAGACAAGTATTGTACTAATGCAAAGTGTCAACTATATAGGGGTGTATGGGAATAGAGAGGGCTTGAGAGATGACTACCAAAGGCATATTGGGTTTTTCTTTTTGACCTAAAAGTAACGTTCTACAATTGATTATGGTGATTAATGCACAACTCTGTGAATATACTAAAATCCATTAATTGTAAACTTTGGATGGATTACATGATATGTGCATATATCTCACTAAAATTGCTTAAAATATATATGCACATGTGTGTATATATATACTCCAGAGATAAAACTGGATCTCCCTTCCCAACTAGGAACACTTAGCTGGCAGAACCAAGGCCTGGCCAGTCATTTCAACAAGCCAATGAACATATCCTGACTACTCATCATGTTGAGAAGAGGGAATGTTGTCCTTCCCAAATCATGTGTTTTAAAATACTCTGTAGCTCAGGATTTGGAATTCTACTACTAACACTGCCAGCTGGTTCTGATAGATCTTTTTTGCATCCCAAGAACGGGCATTGAGGGGCTCAATGGCTACTCTTATCTGCATGAGAGTTTTCTCAAAGGAGCTCTATTCCAGTTTAGCCATTTGCTCTTGTTTACATGCCTCAGCTTGTTTTATGACACCATTATATCCTTGAAGCCAAAACCAAACAAAGGTATAAGTGAAGGAAAACTCACAGGCTAACACAATAAAAAACTAGCTATAAGAGTATCCAAGTCAAAATTAATTCCAGCAACATATAAAATTGTAATATGGGTTTCCATATTTGTTACTGTACTCTATAAAGCAAACACAGAACAGCTTAATAGTTTTAATTTATTGTATTAAAAGAAAACATACCTATGGTAAAAACATCACATAATAGAAAAGAGCTCAATATGAAAAAAATAAGTGCTCCACTTGTCCTTATCTCAAATTATATTCCCCACAGAAAATTTATATATTTATTTATTTCAGGCATTATTTACTGATTTCCTATTATGAAGGATGATAAAGTAGCTAACTTCTACTACATAAACCTCCTACTGCTATTTTCATAATAAAATTTTTTATTTCTTTTGTTTTTTATAAATTTTGCAAAATTAAGGAATGTTTATATTTTCATTTGTTGTTTCAACAATAATATGCTCTGTTGCTTTAAAGCTTACTTGACAAAATGATATTGTGTTCTCTTTCCTTTTGCTTTCAGCTCTCACAATCTCCTTTCCACCTTATAGCTTTTTTTTTTTTTTTCCATGTGTGGGCACCAATAATCAAACTGGGCCTCCAGCATAGCAGGCAAAAATTCTGCCTGCTGAGCCACCATGGTCCGCCCTTAATTCTTTTATGTTATAGAGATTTAAACTTTTGGATGCTTGTACTGGGTTGAATAGTGTGCCCTCCTGCCCCCTAAAAATGCAGATCTACCCAGAAGCTCAGAATGTGACTTTATTTGGAAATATGTTCTTTGTGGGATGTAATAACATTAAGATGAGGTTATATTGGATTGATTAAGTGAGGAAAAGTATTATTAAACAGTTCCCTACAGTTTGGTTAGTACATTTTGTTCATGAATAAAAGAAATGGACTAGGACGCAAGCCACAGTGATCTAACAAATCCAAAACATCTGCTTGGGTCATGCCATGTACTTTTCTAAACAAGCTCCACATCAGGTAAACCACAGAGAATCGGTTCTCTAACGGTTGGTGCTGAGATAGTTAATAATGATTAACATAGAAATCTCAGTGACATCAAGTAGAATTACTTATCAAATACCCCAGCATAGGAGGAGTAGCTTAAAATCTGAATGGTAACTCCATAGAGAAAGCACTAGATAAAATCTTATGTAGAAATGATTCCTTGTCTTCAGATACGTAAAATAATTTTGAACCTGTGTTATTTTAAAGTTTTAAATGGAATAACTGCATGGAAAGACAAATAACAGCTGAATCTAGAATTTCAGAAAGGTTTCAATGGAAACTTTCCAGCATCTCTAGAAAGTCAAACCAAAAGGAGCATGTGAGATTAAAAAAGAGAGAGAGAGACTATATCCATGGTAGCTATGAAAAGAGGAAATTATGGAAAATGAAATAGTTTCCTGTGGGGACTGACGACTGCACAATTTTGAATCCATGCTGTTTCCAAGATATTAAAACTAAATATAGTACATCTGCTCTACAGCATCAGAGATGATATATCACAGTGTGAGGTTTCATGATGATTACGTGTATTCAGCTGTGTTTTCTGGATATTGCTATTCCTTTGCTTTTTTCATTATCTGGGAGCAGAAAAGGCTGCTTTTAAGGAGCTAGTGGGGAAAAAAATGAAAATAGTGAAGCTATCCAGGTCACACAATAATGAAATGTGCAACAAAGTAAAAACCGCATATTGCAAAGTAAGCTAGTTTTCAGACCTAGGACTGATTATGTTGGTTGAATCACTAAATACTCCAGGGTAGAACATCCAGGGGCTGATGGGTAGTCCAAATTGCTCACACATCAGTTCAGCCATATGATATCATTTCTGCTTGTTTTAGGAGAAGCTGCTAACATGGACCCTTATTCTGAGTTAGAGCACTACAGTAAAACCAGACAGGGAAGGGAAGGAAGATATTACAGGCATATACACTCAAGGAGAAAGTGAATGGCAAAAGATTACATGATATTACTAAAATTCATTACTATTCTGTGCCATGAAACTATCAATCACCCCAAATACTGTTGCAGAAACATTGCAAAAATAAATGGTTCTTCTTCCTCTATGATTAACAAAATGAAAGACAACAGAATTTTCTTTTTGCCAATTTAACAAAGGGAGATGAAAAAGTAGGCCAAGAGCTTAATCATAGCACCTGTTTTATTTTAAAATAAAATGAATGCTTTAAGAGATAATTTAATGTTGGAAACATGATGCCAATTAACTTTCAAAATATATGTTGTAGCAAGATGTAGTTTTCTTACTTCAGCTTGCATATCCAAGCCAGAATATTTAGATTTCCCTGGTAATGGACAGAAGCTTATTATTAACGTGTTTTCCTCTCTCTCTCTCTCTCTTCCCTGAAATAGAATTTGAGCCTCATGCTGTGACTCTGCAATATTGTTCACTGCAAGAAATGATTTTGTTCTGCTCAGAGGCAATATGTTTTTATGCTTAATTTTGCCCTGGGTAACAACAATGCTTGTTTATGTCCTTAAAAATGCCTTTTAAAGAAATTGATTTCCATGAATCCCCATAAATCCTACTTCCAGGATCTAATACTTTCAGTTATGAGTTGAGGAAAAAAATTATATTTTGTTGCTTTATCATATACTTATTAATCATGATTAAGCAGTGGCATTTAATCACGTGTGAAGATATAGAAATACATCTTTTTCAGCATTACTTTAATTATACACTTTTATTTAAGGGTTTTCACTGACTTTGGATCAGTTTAGCTCTAAATATGGTGAAAGAATTTACATATGCATTGGAATAAAGTAATACAACTGAATTTTATCTTTTGAGCAAATACAAAATTAAACAGAGCTGGTTCATAAAAGTAAGAGAAGTCGGCTTCAGTTGGTGGGGGAAGAATAGAAAATAATTGTGTTTACCATTAACCTTTGACATCATTTTAAGAATTATTTTTCATACAACAGAAAGTAGTGGGGCAGTATGAAGAAACTTATCTATTTTTCAGAATAAGTGACATTAAGCATCAAATTTTGTATTTTGTAGATAAACCAATTGATTTAGAGGTGTGTTTTGAAGTAAAGCTGCCTACAACCAAATAGAAAAGAAGATATTTAGATATTTAGTCAAAGTAAAGAAGGTTGAATGCCAAAGAAATTCTACATAAGAAGAATTTCCTTCCAGTTGAAGGAAAAATAAGAATCTGAAATAATAAGAATTATCTGTATTAGTCAATTTGTTATGATAATTTTCCAAATCAACAAATATATATCTGCACCATCATTCATATTGTTTTGATAATATTCAATAGAATATGTTCATGATAACTTCTTAAAACATCTCCTATTTACTAGTAATATGTTTCTCCAATATCTCCTATCATAAATATCTAAAACAAAGCAATTATTTGCTAATGAGCTTCTTCTTCTATCCAATGATTGACTTCATTGATCATTCACTTAGCCTTCTCATGACTAATGATGATGACTTCTCCCATAATCACAATTTCAAACATCATCCTCTCTAACACCATATTTTGCTTCCAGCAAACGCTCTTTAATACCTAGTCTTCAATAATGTTTTAATTATCTCAAGATTTTAAATCTCCTGCTCTCTTAACTTTTGGGGCACCTTCACTCCAGATGTGTCCTTTTCCTTTCTTATCCTATTTCAATCTCATAAACAATCAATATGGTATGACTAACTTGCATTTGCCTCTGTTCCTTTGCCTCTTCATCTCTTTTTGATACATTTTTGGTGAATTCACCATCATGGTTAAATCCAACTTGATAGCTATTCCCAAACAACATTGTGTGAAAGAAGTTGAATGTGGTTGGAGCTAAACACCAACCATCCAGGCTGACCTCACTCCATATTCACGATCGCTAACCCCATGTAGGTTTTTAATACTGACTTATAATCATATTATGCCTTATTAGTCCAGCCTCTTTTCTATTCTCCCAGGCAAATACTTCATATTATTCCTTTTTCCTTAAATTTTAATAACATCCTCCTTTATATTCATTCCAAGCTGAAGACCAGATGTTTTTCTTCATTTAGAAAATAGAAGCTGCCAGAAAACAAGTGACACAAGCTCCCACCACATTGATGCCCCTATGCTCACTTATGACCATGTATCCATCTTCTTTCCAATAACTGTGTGCTTACTGTGTAAATGCCATATTTACACTAAGTTCCATCTCCTCTTGCCTATTTACCTGCATGCTTTTGCAATCCCCTCACCAATTTTTTATCATCTATTTTTCATCTTTTCTGGACTATTCACATCAGCATGCAGACATTGTATTTTTCTATTTTAAAATAAAACAAAGAAATATACAAAACAACAATTGCACTGCCCATATTTCTCTCTTTGACAATACAGGAAAATCATTTGAAATGAAAAGCATCTATACAGAATTTATGGGGAAGATGGCGGGGTAGGAAATTCAGGACTCCATCCCTTTCTAAAATGGCTAGTAGACAGGCAGGATATCTCTGAAACAACTTTTCTGGGGCTCCAGAGGCCGGGTGAGCATTGTACAGCATCCAAGGAAAACTGGGGTGAAGAAGCTGAGAAACTGCAGTAAAAACTTCTGAGTGACTCACTCTGTATTGTTTGCAGATGCAAATCCCTGACTCTTGAAGCAAGTCATGTTGGGGTCTGGTTCATTGCTGGTGGTGGATTGAGAGGGATGTGGATATCCTTAACCCCAGGAATAGGGGTGGGGGGGTGGGGAATGGCTGAACACTGGCAAATTTGGATCAAATGGGTCCCAAGTCTGAGCTGCTGTTTCAGCCAACTCTGAAAAGAGATGATAATGACCATTGCTTTAAGCCCACCCCAACAGAAGCAGAGGTGTGGAGATTTAAGAGCAAAGAACCTCCTTAGGGCAGGGGGTTATAGCTTTCTGAAGGGTGTTGCCTGCTGAGTAGCCTAAGAAGATTCAGCTTTGGAGACTCACAAAATAGTCATTTGATGTCTTTCTTGACTTTCTCACCAAGGTTATTTGGAGCTAGTTTGTACCCACTTCATGGGTTCATGGTTTTGATTTGACTGGGAAATACTCACTTCAGAAATTCCTATTCAGGGTTACCATACAACCAGAATTTTTCCTCCAGCAAAAGCAGCTAGAGGAAATGAAAGAAATGCTAATAAAATAAAACTAGATGTGCAAAACTAATACAAATACAAGAAATCAGGATTGCAAGAAAAGGAACAAAGGAAAGGGGCATTTCTCCTGATGGTGAAAATGCAATCTCACAAGTTGTCCCACATATCCAGGACAAGAATCAGATGAAGGAGAGCTGAAGATATCTGAACAGTCAAGTGTGGGCAGTTCAAAAGGTCTAGGCTAAGTTGAACCAAGTGTCAAAGAAGAACTTTAACAAAAAGCCATTCAACAATAAAACCCTAGGCAAGGGCACACCATGGTGGCTCAGTGGCAGAGTTCTCACCTACTGTGCAGGAGACCCAGGTTTGATTCCTGGTGCCTGCTCATGCGATAAAACAAACAAACAAAAACCCTAGGCAAGAGAGAGATGTATAGATATACACTATATATTAATAAAAGGGGCAATCCACTCTGAAGGAATAATCATATTTATGAACGTAACAATGGTGCTCAAAGTACATGAATCATACACTTGCAAAACTAAGGAGAAAATAGATGTTTCTACAAATATAGTTGGAAACTTTGATGCATCACTTTCATCAACAGATTGAATATCAAAACAGAAGGTTAATAAGGAAATAGAGAATTTGAATAATATGATAAGTGAACTAGACCCAGACCTTCTACGGTTTAGAATGAGACCTTCTAGTATTTAGAACAATGCACTCCAAAGCCAAATGATATAAATTCTTTTCAAGTACCCACGGATCATTCTCCAGTATAGACCACCTGCTGAGTAACAAACAAAACCTCAATAACTATAGAATCTTTGAAATCATAAAAATCACTTTTTCTGGCCATAATGGAATGAAGCTGAAAATTACTAACAGGCAGAGACCTGGAAAATTCATAAATATATGGAAATCAAACAACACATGCTTACACAATCAGTGGAAAAATATAAATTGGAAGGGGAATCAGTAAATATCTTGATGTGAATGAAAATGAGAACACAGCATATAAAAACATGTGGGACATAGTGAAGTTAATGCTAAGATGGAAATATGTAGAGCCCTAAACATCTACATTAAGAAAGAAGGAAGAACTAAAATAAAAGACCTAACTGCACACCTGTAAGAACTGGAAAAAGAAGAGCCAACTAATCACAAGCAAGCAGAAGGAAAGAAACAACAAATATTAGAGCAGAAATAAATTAAATTGAGAATGAAAGATAATAGAATTACCAAAACCAAAATTTGGTTCTTAAAGAAGATTAATAAAATTGATAAACCCTTAGTTAGACTGGCAAGGAAATAAGAGAAAAGACACAAATACAAAAAAAAAAAAAAGAGAAATGAAAGGAGGAGGGTGCAAAGGTAGCTCAGTGGTTATAATGCCCACCTTTCATGCAGGAGACCTGGGTTTGATTCCCAGACCATGCACCCCCTCTTCCTCCCCAAAAAAAGAAGAAATGAGAGGAGGGACATTACTAAAGTCCTCTCAGAAGTAAAGGGGATAGTAAGAGGAAACTATGAACAACTATATGCCAATAAATAAGCATCTATGATGAAATGGACAAATTCTTAGAAACACACAAACAACCTACAGTGATTCTAAAAGAACTAGAAGACCTCCCAACAGACCAATTACAAGAGATTGAATCAGTCACCAAAAATTTTCCAAGAAAGAAAAGCCCAGGACCAGTTGGATTCACCAGTTAATTCTTCCATTATTTCAAAGAAGGATTAATCCCAATCCTGCTCAAACTGTTAAAAAAAATTAAAACAGGGAGAACTCTACCTAACTCATTCTATGAAGCTAACATTACCCTAATACCAAAGCCAGATAAAAATACTACAAGAAAAAAGATAATTACAGACCAATTTCTCTAATGAACATAAATGTTAAAATCTTCAACAGAATACTCGCAAACTTAATACAACAGCACTTTTTTAAAAAGTTGTACAATATAAGCAAGTGGATTTTATTCAAGTTATGAAAGGGTGTTCCAACATAAGAAAATCAACTTATGCAATATAGCACATTAATAAATCAAAAATGGAAAAAAAACACAACAATCATCTTGATTGATGTAGAAAAGTAAGTCACTTGACAAAATCCAGCATCATTTAGTGATAAAAATCTTTTGAAATATTGCAAAGAAGGAAACTTCATCAACATGATAAATGGAATATATGTAAAAAAATAAATAAATCAAACACTGCTACATCATACTGAATGTTCAAAAACTGAAAGCTTTCCCTCTCAGATCAGGAACAAGACAAGGATACCCTCTGTTATTCAATATTGTGCTAATAGTTCCTGACAGAGAAGGAAAGAAAAAGTAATAAAAATCATCCAAATTGAAAAGGAAGAAGTAAAATTCCACTATTTGCAGATGAATGATCCTGTATATAGAAAGTGCTGAAAAATCTACAAAAAGCTACTAAAGCTAATAAAAATTTCAGCAAAGTGGCAGGATATAAAATCAACTTGCAAAAATTAGTAGTGTTTCTGTATACCATTAATGAGCAAGCTGAGGAGAAATCCAGAAAAAAAATTCATTAGCAAGAACAAGTAAATGAGCCAAATATGTAGTAATAAATTTTATAAAGGATATAAAGAACTTATATACTGAAAATAACAAAATGTCATTAAAAGAAATAAAAGAAGATAAAAGTAAATGGAAGAACATTCTGTGTTCATGGATTGTAAAACTAATTATCATTAAAATGTCAATTCTACCAAAATTGAATAACAGCTCCAACTGAATTCCTTTAAATTCCAACAGCCTATTTGCAGAAAAGGAAAAGACAATTATCACATTTATTTTGAAGGATAAGTGACCCTTAATAGCCAAAAACATCTTGAAAAACAAAAATAAATTTGGAGGACTCACACTTTAAAGCATATTACAAAGCTACAGTGATCAAAGCAGCATGATACTAGCATAAAGATTGATATATCAACTAATGGAATCAAATTGAGAGTTCAGAAATACACCCTCATATCTATGGTCAATTAATATTTGAAAAGACTGTGATGTCTGTTCAACTGATACAGAATAGTCTTTTCAACAATTGGTGCTGGGATACCTCGATATCCATATGCAAAAGAATGAAAGATTAACCCTATGACACACTTTACACAAAAATAAATAAAATTGGATAAAATACCAAAATATCAGAACAAGGATCATAAAACTCCTAGAAGAAAAAGTGGGATGCATCTTCAAGATCTTGTGTTAAGCAATGGTTTCTTAGACTTTACACATAAAGAACAAGCAAGGAAAGAAAAAAATAGATGAAAAACTCCTTACCATAAAAAACTTTTGGACTTCATCAAAAAGGGAAAAGACAACATCTTCAATGGGGGAAAACATTTGGAAACCACACATCTGATAAGGGTTTAATATCTAAAATATGTAAAGTATTCCTACAACTGAACAATCAAAACAAATAACCCAATTCAAAAATGGATAAAAGACTTGAATAAACATTTTCTAATTAGGTAATATAAACAGCTATAAAACACATGAAAAGATGCTCAATATCCCTAGCTATCAGGGAATTAGAGATCAAAACCACAATGAGATATCACTTTACACCTACCGGAAGGCCACTATTAGGAGACAGAAAACTACAAATGTTGGGGAGGATGTGGAGAAATTCATTACTGGCAGGAAGGTGAAATGGTGCAGTTGCTGTAGAATTCATCAACCTATGAATGGATAAACAAAATGTGGTATATGCATACAATGGAATATTAGTTAGCTGTAAGAAGGAATGAAGTCTTGATGCGTGTGACAGTGTGGATGAACCCTGAGGACCTTATGCTGGGTAATATAAGCAGACAAATATTGTATGATCTTGCTAATGTGGAGTAATTGTAATAAGCAAACTCACAGAGTTAACATATAGAAAATCAGTTACCAGGGGACATGATGGGGGTAGAAAAATGAGGAGTTTACTTTGTACAGAACTTTTAGTTAGGTTGATTGTAAAGGTTTAGAAATGGGTGGTGGTGATGTTAGCACCTTATGTGAGTATAATCAACGTCTTCTGAATTATGTTTGTCAATGCGATTGAAAAGGAGCTATTTGGGTCCTGTACATTACCAGAAGGAAAGTTAGATGATAAAACATGGGACTGTAGAACACAGTGAACCCTGTTGTGGACTCTGGGTGGTTAATATTACAAATATAAGAATGTTCTTTCATGAATTATAACAGATGTAAAACACTATTACAAGGTGTTAATAATAGGATGATAAATGGGAAAAATAAACATAGCATAAAGTATGGACTCTAGCTAGTGATATTTCACTATTCTTTCCTCAATTGTAACAAAGTTACTACACTAACACAAAGTATCAACAATAGGGGAGTGTATGAGAATATTGTATGTTTTCATGACTTTTCTGTAAACCTACAACTTCTCTAATTAAAAACAAATAACATTTATTTAAAAAAAAAATTTTTTTTAAAAACATTATACTAAGTGAAGGAAACCAGACACAAAACACTACATATTGTATGATTCCATTTATATAAGATACATAAAATGTCAAAACAATAAATTTATAGAGACAATTAGATTAGTGATCATGTAGGGCTGGGGAAGGATAAAGGGATTGAGAGGTGACTGCTAAGGATTATGGGGCTTTTCTTTTCAGAGTAATGAGAATGTTCTAAAATTGATTTTGGTGATGATTTCCCAATTTCGTGATTTCAATAAAGGCCGTTGATTATATTTTGAATGAATTGAATGCTTTTACTCCAATTCAGTCTCTCCGTCAGGACTCTTCCTCAACTGCTTTTGACAGTCACCAATGACCTCCCTGTTGCTGAACCGAGAAGTAAATTCTCAATCTTCCCTCTGCTTGGTTTTCACAGTGGATTACTTGATGCTTCCTGAACTTTTTTTGTCTGGCTTCCAGGATACCATAATCATTTCATTTTCCTCCTTTCTTTTGGAAACTCCAACTCAGCGTATTTTTCTGGTTTCTTCTCATTACCCAATTTTTTAGATATCAGGGTTCACTGCTTGTCCGAGTCTCTTTGTTGTTTACACTCACCTCTCGGCTGATTTTGACCGACATGCGCCTTTAATCCTATCCAGATGCTGTTTCCCAGCTGCATCTCCAGGACAAACTCCTCTCCTAAATTCCACATTGCTTATCTAAACGCCTGCTCAGATGCCTAGGGCACTTCACCTATAAAAACTGCTTTTCCTATTTCCAAAACAGGCTCCTCCTGTAGTTGTGTTGTTTCAGTTAATGCCAACAACATCATTCCAGTCGGTAAAATCTTGGTATCACCTTTGACTCCTCTCTTTCTTTCGTTCTTGCTATCCAGGCTACAGCAAGTCATGATGTGATGTTGTATAAAATACATCTAAAATGTAATCACTTTCACTCTGCTCTTATCCTGGTCAAAAAAAGCAAGAACAGGTGTCTACATTATTACAATAACTGCTCAACTTAGCTTCTCTGATTCTTCCAAAAACAGCCATCAGAATTTTTACATACAACTCATAAGTAGAATAATGCCATTTTTCTCTAAACATTCCTTTTTTTTTATATCATGCACAGAACCAGAAACCAAAAGTACTATGTAACTTTGCAGGATCTGGCTCCTATCACCACATCCTATATTTGCTCTCCTGTCCTTTCTACTACAGCCACCCCTCCTCTTCCTTGTTGCTTCTTGAGCACACCTGGCAAATTCAATTTTTAGGATATTTTGCTTACAGCTCTTTACTAAAAAATTCACATTCTCAGTGAGGTTTTCCATCTCCAATTTCTCAAAAATTTCCACATACACATGACTTGTGTTTTCCCTCCTTTATGCTTTCATTCTCTTCATCTCTTATCACCATGATATTTTCTTTATTATTTTTTCTTAGTTTTGTGGTTTGTACCTGCCTTCCCTTTCTAAAATCTGAGATCCTGGAGAATAAAGACTGTTTTTCTGTTTTGTTTACTACGTCTCCCAAGCACTAGAAACAGTATGAGACTCATATTGAGTACTTCAAATAAATAAGTAGATTTTTCCTGCATTAATTCTTCTTACATTATTAATTTTTCCATTTCTTTCCCCAGCAACTAATACTCCAGCTTTTCTAAGTGGGAAAAGTTAGTAGGAAATGTTCCCAAGAAAATTTATTTGAATTGTGGGAAATATAAGTTCTAGAAGAAATGCATAACACTTAGGAGTTTGTGTTTTATGGATATGGAGCTTGGTTGATAGGTCATCCAAGGCATTAACCAATATCAAAATCAAGCAATAGGTAGATCTGATCATTATAGAGGTATCAACACTTAGAAATCCAGGACAGCATCCAGTGGGTCAGTAAAATTAAGGAGATAGAATTTCTGCCCTGAAGAGAAAAGAACAAAAGATACGATCTTTCAGGTGCCTCAAATAATGTTATTTGCCAGTCTGGTCATATTTCCTAGAGTTGGCTTAGATAAATGATCAGGAAAATTATATACACCATGGCACAGAGACCATTGTTAGAGGAGGAATGTGCTTGTTTGAACCTGTTATGTACACCAGAAAAGCTATGTCATTTCAATCCATTCTTGTGGGAGCAGACCTACATAGGTAGGATCTTTTGATTGGATTGTTTGCAAACTTGGCCATGTGACTTCCCATCTGACAGAGGAATCCTGAATGCCAGCAGCTTTTTGTCCAAGAAGGTCCTCTTGATGCCTTAAATTTGGACATTTTAATGGCCTTAGAACTGTAAATTTGTAACCCAATAAATCCTGATTGAAAAAATCCACCCATTTGTGGTATATTGCATTCTAGCAGCTTCAGTAAACCCAAGCAAGGAATATATTTATTCATAGTTGTTTCTTAGCACTTAGAGTCTTATATATTTTTTCACACTCAATTAAATACAGTATTTGATTAAGAAGAAGATTGAAACCCACAGGCAGATCGAAAGTTCAGTTTGTGTGTTTAGGAGACAATTCCATGTGTGCATGAGGGATCTAAGAAGAAACAAGTAGCATGGATTGTAGTCTTCCCCTAAAAAAAGAGATGAAAATTTACCTTTTTTTTCCTTTTTTTGTAACACATGTTGAAAATGAAGAGATAAGGAGACTCATTACCTAAATTAGAATTCATATTTGAAAACAGCAGATTATTTAGGATATAGACTACGAAAGTGGCTGGAGGGCAGATAGTTTGATTTGATATCAATAAGTTCTGTGGAAAATGATTTTATGAAGTCTAATTTGACAAGAATTATTAGAGAACAAAAGATTGTAAGCAGAAAGCAGAAGATGTCATCATCAAGATATGAGATTAAGGGTACTGCACATTGATGATAGCAGGAAACAGAGAAGACCGACTGAGGGACAAGGGGAGGGATGAATCAGTTTGACTCGATTTCTTAATTACGGGAGAACAAGAAGTAGTGGTTATCAGTAACGTCAATTCTAAGAAATTTAGTAAAATGCAAGCTATTTGATCATTGCTGGAGACACAATTGCATCATAACAGAATGTTGAAAGTGACAACACATACAAAATTGACACATACCATTGTAGTTTTATCTCAAAAATATTTTCCTGACTGAGTTTTATCTTCCAAAAGGTTTTGTGATGTAACATAATTTAACGAAATGGTTATATTATCTTTCCAATGATTTACACATGGTTAATTTTTGTAGCTTTTCTAAAAAAAAAAATCACATAGAATCCTTTATATTCATTCTAAAATTTATTGATTATATTTTCAGTTTCATGGCTTTGGTAAAATTGTATATAGACTTAAAAATAAAGACATTTACAATCTTATATGTCTTTTAAAGAAGTTTAAGTGAAAGCCTTACATGTATACTGCTTTCTAGTTAACAGAAATTAATTCATAGAGTTGATTATTTTCTTTCATGTAAAATATGCCCTTTTCTCAGCGGTAAACTTCCTTCTCAATTAGTACTGATTAAAAAGTGTCCTAGGGAGCAGCTATTATGGCCTTTACAAATTTATTGCTATGTAGCTTCCTGTCCTTTGGAAGATACTTGTGTTCTATTAAGTAAATTATAGACTGGTATATTATAGATGTCACTTTTTTTTTCAGATCCTGCGTGTGTATTTTACCTCGCATGTGAAATCAGTCATTGCAAACAATTCCCAGTCAATGTTCCAAATGGCCAGAATGGATTCCTTAGAAATATTAATGTCATTATGAACACTGCCTGCCAGCCTTTGAAGCATACATTTTTAGTAAAAATAAGCATACTTAGTTCTTTTAGATTAATGCATGAGACACTGTGAAAAGTATGTGATATGCATTATCTCACTAATGTTTACTGTTAAATTCTCCTTCCATTATGGAACAAAAGTATTTTTTTCTTGGGGAAGAACTTCAGTGCTCCATAGGTGCCTCTACCTGAAACTCTCTTCCCAAGAATTTTGCATTGCTTGTTTCTTTTATTTCAGACTCCAGATTCAGCATCACATCCTGAGAGGCCAAATTCATCCAACCTATTTCAACTCCAAGCCGGCAAACCCATATATATTGTTACTGCTTCTCTTTTTTAATAATATATATATATATATATGCTCTTGAGGGAATGAAATACGAACCTTCAACCCATTATCTTAGGCTTTACCTCCAAGCTGTATTTAAAATATTGCCACTGAAAGAAATAAATGTGATTCATATTTAAATTAATAAAATTCATTATTTTCAATTTGATCACATTTAAATGAAACATCCTTTTTATTTACTATAAAACATTCTACATATTTCCATTTTTATGTAAATTTCTACTGCAGTGATATATTTGCTCCCTTTGGAGTTGTTGTTATTTTGTTTGATTTTGTTTCTCTGTTCCTGGATTGAAGACTTCAGATCAAAATTTAAAAACCATTTCAGAAAAGTGCCTGCATTATAAAATGTGCTCTAGATTAGGATTATAAATCAATGGAAATACATTTTTACTTTCCAATCCTTTCTTTTTCTTCAAAATGTAATTTGGAGAAATTTTTGGGTTTATAACTTTATTATATTTAGGGTTAAATTAATATTTGATGTTCTAATTTTGAAACTTACAAAATCATATATTGTTCTGGTTATCTGTTGCTAATAACAAACAATCCCACATTTAAAGCCATAGCATGAAAACCTTTCTTTATGCTCAAGGGCTTGTAGGTCAGGAAATTTGATGGCTTGCCTCTCGTCTATTTTAACTGGAGGTGACTAGATAGATTGGGGTATAGAAACACCTGGAGGCTTCTCCATTCACGGATCTAGTGCTTTGACTGCAGTGACTCTAAAGTAAGGCTTAGCTGCAGCTCTTGATTGAAACCTCAACTTGTGGAATTTCCTTGTAGCATCAGCTCATCCATTCATGGTGACACAATTGCAGGAGTTAAGGTCCCTGAGATTTAATGTGCTTACAGCTAGTCTTTCAAAGGTGTAAACTACAGGGCTTCTTGTGCTCTAACTTCAGGAGGCAGATAGTGTCACTTGCACCATATTCCTGAATGAAGCCATCATAAATCTGTCCAGATTTTAAGGGAGGAAACAGAGACCCCCACTTCTTGATGACAGGAATTTCTAAATATTAATGAAGTGCCATTTTGAAACCATCACACATTCATACTCAAATCTATTCAGATATATATCAGATGATGTACAATTGGACTAAATTTTTTTATATTCTCTCCTATGATGTCTGGATATAATAAATATTCATTCTGAATGATCTGACTTAAGAAAAATATTGAGACATGGTAGGTTGTCCATTTTTTAAGCATATAGCATGAATATTCAGGCTATTAAAAACATAGTCATGACTTAGGTATCCACCCAAAGAAAATTAATGGATGAAATATTGTATATCACCATTATAGAAATACATGTTTGATGATATAAAATACAATCTCTTTGATAAAGCTACTAAACAATATTTTTCTATTCCTCTAAATCATATTGTAGACTCATTTTTCACCTGTAGAATAAAGTTACATATGTCTTTTATTGACTCAAAACTTTACATGAATTCTACGTTACCTATGAAAAGTAATTTAAAACGTGGAATAACAAAATGCCTTGAAACCTTTTTTCTTTTAATTTTTGTTTTTAAATTAAAAAATTAACACAAGACAGTCCTCACCAAATTTCACAGAAACTTCATGGTTAAGCTTTATTTTTCTTAAAAATTGAAACAGCAGTATGGCCTGGCAAACAGAAAATTTTTTCTAAACATCATCACGGCTGTGACTTTCCATGTTGACTTCATAAAGGGATTAGTGTCTGAAACATTCTAGCATCAGCTCTGTTGGAATTGGCTTTGCTGATATTAAATGAATTTGCAGTAACAGGACTGGAGCAGTGAAATTAGTCCTGTTTGGTTTAAAGCAAGTTATTTATGCCCTCTGTCACACTATTCTGTGTTTCAAGTTTTAAACCTAGCCCTCTGCATTTACTCTGGAAATTTCTAAAAGTAAGGAAGACTTTATACATATTTTGCTTCTTTCTTAAAATTTTGGTCTTATTGCTCCCGGAAGAGTGCCAAATATGATGAAACACTTATTCTAAGATCTCTTCTATGAAGAGTGCTCATAAAACCTAATTACTGGAAAGCAACATGATAGACTACTAGGTATAATTCAATGTTTTTACATTTAACTAGGTGTATCTGTTGCTTTTCGGTGTATTTGGGTCCCATATTTTGTAGCATTCTTCTGTCTCAGAAGTTAGCGTTTATAGAATTACATCGTTTTCCCTGTTATCTGCTTGAAAATATTTTTTACAGTACTACAAATTTCACATCATGTCAGGAACAGATTCCTGATTTTGTAATGTTAAACACATTTATTTTTATAATCTTAAGTTTTAATTTGTAATTTTTTATGCTTAATCTAAATTGAATCTGACTTTTAATATCTCAATGTAAGAAAATATTACTCAATGCAATGCTAAATCAAGCATGATTACTTCAGTGGATCTGAACTTTACAACAAAACTTACGTAGACTTCTTTACTAAGAATCACTCATTAAAAATAAAAGAAATTAGGGAGGGCCATGGTGGCTCAGCAGGTAGAGTTCCCTCCTGCCATACTGGAGAGGTGGGTTGGATTCCTGGTGTCTGCCCATGTGAAAAAGAAAACAAACACTTTTAACATCAAAATGCGTTTTGAAGGCTCAAAGTAAAAAGGAAAAAGAAAAAGAAAAAAAGAATCAGCAGCTCCCAACAACAGTTTTCTGCTTCTAGGGGAAGAGTAACTTCTGTTGCTTGGTTCCTAAATAAAAAAAAAATAATAATAATGGAAGTAAAAATGTTACAACCTGAGCTGGTTTGAAAGGATGTATGTTCTCTAGAAAAGCCACGTTTTAATCAAAATCCCATTTTGTAAAGGCAGAATAATCCCTATCAATACTGTATGTTTGAAACTCTAATCAGAATCATCTCCTTGGATGTGTGATTTAATCAAGAGTGGTTGCTAACTGGATTAGATGATGACATGTCTCCACCCATTTGGGTGCATCTTGATTAGTTTCTGGAGTCCTACAAAAGAGGAAACATTTTGGAGGAAGAAGGAGATTTGGAGAGAGCAGAGAATGCTGCAGCACCATAAAGCAGAGTCCATTAGCCAGCACTTTGGAGATGAAGAAGGAAAATGCCTCCCGGGGAGCTTCATGAAACCAGAAGCCGGGAGAGAAAGCTAGCAGATGATGCCTTGCTCCCCATGTGCCCCTCCATTCGAGAGAGAAACTGTGACTGCATTTGCCATGTACCTTCTTGGATGAGAGAGAGAAACCCTGAACTTCATCGGCCTTCTTGAACCAAGGTATCTTTCTCTGGATGCCTTTGATTGGACATTTCTATAGACTTGTTTTAACTGGGACATTTTCTCAACCTTAGAACTGTAAACTTGCAACTTATTAAATTCCCCTTTTTAAAAGCCATTCTGTTTCTGGTATATTGCATTCTGGCAGCTAGCAAACTAGAACACAAGCCTACTGCTTTTCCCCTTCTGAAATTGACACTAAGACTTTACCTGAAAATTATCATATCATTGCAGTATCCTATAAGCCATCCCTTTTACTGTTTTTTTCTTTTTCTTCCTATTTGGAAACTTGAAATATGAGTTGCATACTGAACAACCAAATAAACAGTCAATTGCCTCTCACCAATGCAAGACAGTATTCACATAGGTTTCACCATCTTTGACTATTATGGTAGGTAAAAGTGGCATGCTAAAATTTTTGGGCTGATAACAGAAAGTTGTTTCCATCCTATTTGAAAACAAATTGCTTTGAGTGGTGAATAATAAAGATAATGCAGTTTTTCATGCTTCTTCTCCAAAATTTTTAATATTAACCAGTTTCATAAACTGAACATAAGAAAACCATATATTCCTTCTCTAAATAAAACAGATTTGGAAGTCAATATATTTCCATAGTTTCAAAAATTGAAGATTTACCTTAGTAGAAAATCAATTTAGAAAAGTACAACTTTTTTTCATTAAATACGTGAATCATAAATATGTCAGTATGAATTTAGGAACTTTAGAAATGTCATATAACATTGATTTCTGAAGATTATGCATGCTTGTGCAAACTGTATTGTGCAAAATTATATTCTGCAACTGTGTGAATCTTATTATCTTTATTTTAATTATACTGTCAATGTTATGTTCATCACTGTTACCTCAAATTTTTCAAATGATGAAACTGAAGTCCATCCTCTAAGAGTGTTTTAAGCTAAACACAGATCTCCAAAGAAGGGTGAAGATGTAAATCTTGGCTGACAGGCACAACTTGAAAACACTGGCATTGGCAGACTGCAAAAGGTATCTGGGAAAGGGAACACTTGAATTTTTCTCCTCATAATAGCTCAGCCTCCTGCACACTTTTTTCAAAACAATGCACCCTTCCTCATTCATTTATAGGACAAACTTTTGCTTTATATTAAATTCCAACATAGAAAAGAAGCACTTCTGGAAGAATGGAGTAAGGAACTCTTAAAATCTGTCCTTCGATAAAAATAATCATAACATTGGCCAAATTAGTCAAAATCAAGCTTTTCGGAACTCTTAAATTAATCAAAGTCTTACAACAGCCTGTGGAACATTTATGAAAGAGCAGCAACTGAATAAGCTAGGAACTGCACGCTTTACAGCAAGTTTTGTGTCATTTCAACTTGTCCTATTCCCATCTTTCTCATGCTTGCTCCAAACTGTTGAAAGCTAAAAAGAA
The DNA here is from genome assembly GCA_004026745.1 of Myrmecophaga tridactyla. Lineage (NCBI taxonomy): Eukaryota > Metazoa > Chordata > Mammalia > Pilosa > Myrmecophagidae > Myrmecophaga > Myrmecophaga tridactyla. The sequence goes on from PVIY010006179.1 coordinate 49,263, forward strand.
AAAGAGAATCTTTAAAGAAATAAAAGAGAAGCTACTCATCGCCTACAGGTCAGCCTCAATAAAATTAATGGTTGATTTTTCGATTGAAACTTCTATGGTTTCCTGGCCAGAAATCACTGGGATGACATATTCAAAGTGTGGAAATAAAAAAAAACAATCAAGAATATATGACTGAAAACTTAGCTCTTAAAAATGAAAAAGAATTAAGATATTCCCAGATTAAGAAAAAAGAGACAGAGAGAGAAATTTTGCTAGCAGATTTGTCCTGCGAGAAATTCTGAAGGGAGTCTTTCATGATGAAATGGAAAGAACATTAAAAGATAACCTGAAAAAAACGTGAAGAAATAAAAAGCATCAGTAAGGTAACTACATACGTAAATAAAGATAGTACAAATGATTTTTTGTAACTCCTTTATTCTTTTAGTAGTTTTAAAGATAACTGCATAGAGCAATAATTATAAATCTTGCTTGACTTGTAGTATATAAACATGTAATTTTTATGACAATAACAGCTCAGAGTAGGGGTGATGGAATAGAACTATGTTGGAGCAATTTTCTGTATACTATAGAAGTTAATTTATAAATAAACAGCAGGTCAAAGGAGAAAACCCAAACTAAAAGAGAAAATTATCTGAGAGGAATGAAAAGCAATAAAGCAAAAGTTAAAGTTTGCAGCTGAAAAGGGCTCAGAGAGAAATCATAGCTGTAAATGTCTATATCACAAAGAAAAAAAAAAACTCAAATCAATAGCCTAAACTTCCATCTTAAAAAATTAGGAAACCAAGAACAAACAATCTAAGAGAAAAGGAGTTGAGTAACTAATAAAGATTAGAGTGGAAGTAAATGAAATATAGAAAATCAACAAAAGATGACTCTTTGGAAAGATTAACAAAATTAATAAAACTTTAGACTAACCAAGAAAAAAAAGAAATGAGATTCAAATTACAGACCAAGAATGAGAGAAAAGATATCAGTTTCAATCGTATATTGGCCACCAAAATTGATTCAGAAGAAACAGAAAACCTGAATAAGCCTGCAAAAATAAAGAGATTAGGGAGGGTGACAGTGGGTCAGTGGCAGAGTTCTCCCCTGCCACGCTGGAGACCCGGGTTCAATTCCTGGTGCCTGCCCATGCTAAAAAAGAAAAAAGGACATAGATTAAATTAGTAATAACAATTTTTAAAATCCCACAAAGAAAATCCAGGACCCAATGGCATCATGGCTGAATTCTACAAAATACTCAAAGAATTATAATACAAGAATTAACCTGATACCAAAACCAAAGACACAAGAAGAATAGAAAACTGCACACCAATATCTGTTAAGAATATAGATGCATAAATTTTCAACAAAATACTAGTGTAATAGATAGCTAAGAAAAGCAAATGATTATAATTACTGAATCATCATATAGATGCTTTTACTTCTTTGTAACATATTGCAGAATATCCAAAAGCTAATACCTGAAATTCCATGAACTAGTTTCAGCCCTGGTTTCTATGTACTATTGTTACGGTTATTCTAGCCTAGTCTCAGCCCTTGTTTCTACTTGTTATTTTAATGGCAACCATTCTACCTTCCCATCTTTTAATCCATACAAAATCCTAAGCTTTTTAGATTCCTGGAGGCAGTTTTATAGACCACGAGGTCATATAATCTCCTACTTCATACTTACCAATAAACTCTTTCTCTCTTTGAAACCCCGATGTCTCAAGAATCGCCATTTGAGTGCATTGGACAAAGAATCATCTGCTTTTGTTTGGTATCACTAGCATACTGAACCCAGCAACATATAAAAATTATTACAAACAATGATCAAATGAGGTTTATCCCAGCTTGTGAAGGTCATTTTAAACACCAAAAAATAAATTGATGTAAAAAATATATATTTTAGGTTCTAAATAATGAACAAAATTCACATCTTAAACTAAGTTGATATATAAAAAGCATTTGACAAAATCCACATTCTTTAGTGATAGAAACACTCCACATAAAATTTACCTTTCTCAACTTGATAAAATTTATCTGTAAAAAACCCACAGCTAACCTCATATTCAATGGTGAAAAATTGAATGCTTTCCCACTAAGGTTAGGAACAAGATGGAATACCCGCTCATGTCATTTTCATTTAACGTTGATTGTCCTGGATACTCCATCCAAGGAAATTAGGTTAAAAAGTGGCATAAAAGGCATCCAAAAGGAAAAGAAGTAAAACTGTATTTGCAGATGAAATTAGATGCATAGAAATTCTAAGGAATACAACATAAAAAAACTATTAGAAATAACAAGTGATTTCAGTAAGATTGTAGGATATATGATCAAAATAAAATGTGTTTTCTCTCATCAGACCTTTTCTATTGTTTCAAAAAAAGCAGTTTTGTCCACAGAAATCCCTAGCGTCCACTGTTGTTAACAAAGTCCATTTCTTAAGAATGATGCCAGAAAAAAAATTGGGCAAAATAGCATTGTTTTTAAAAATGTAGATAGAAGTCTATCAAATAGCATTTATATGAATATAATGGCAGAAAAATGTATAAAGAGAAAACAAAACTTAACAAACTTAAGTCTGAGAGAATGAGCGTACCCAAAGGCTCAGCAGTAAACGTCCTCCACTAGAAGCGCCAGATCGAAGCTGTGAGGGTGCCAGTGGGGTTGGAACGCCAGGAAAGGCTCCAACAGCCCTACAAGAAAGGGTCTGCCCAGCCCAGTGCCCTACAGCCCCCTGGGATTTCTAGTCAGACAAGGGAGAGCCATGCCCCCATGAGCTCACAGCAGTCAAGGAAATCTGTGTTCCCTCCTACCTTGTAGCAGAAGCAACTGAAAGCAAACAGTATCATTCTACACACATAAAACATGCAAAAAACTGTTAACAGCAACATCATTTTGTGTGAAAAACTGTGGCCTTGGTCTCTGAAGTCCTGGATAGTCCACAAAAAAATGAACATTCTTAAAATGAAATTAATGAAACAATTTCATTAACAATAGCATATGAAAATAGTATACTTATTAATAAATTGACAAAAGAATCAAAAGATCTGTACAATGCAAACAACCAAAAATCATTGAAAGAAACTAAAGAAGACTGAAATAAATAAAAACGCATCCCATGTTAATGATTTGGAGGAATTCACATTGTTAATATAGCAATACTCTGCAAATTTCTCTAGAGAGGCAATGCAAAATCTAGATGGCTTTTTGCATAAAATGCTAACCTTATCGTAGAATTCCATATGGAAATGAGAGGGACAAAGAATAGTCAAAACAAATTTGAAAAAAAAATTGGATGACTCACTTCACAATTTCAAAAATTACTGGAGAGCTTGTTTGGAGGTTGTAGCAGAGGAGCGCAGCTACTTGTACACCCTTGATGGAAGAACACTCCTCCTTTAGTGGGGAAGGGCATCTTCTTCAAATGAATGTGTAACTTCAGGAGGACTGCAGATGGAGCAGTGAGGGAGGAAGGGAAGACTGGCCTAGCCAGCCAGATCAGCGGAATCAACCCTAATGATCAATGGGGTGACAGATGTCACAGCCAGATCACCCTCACATCCTTCAAAAAAGTATTGGCAAAGTCCCTCAAAGGATGGGAGAAAAAATATGGAACTATTAAACTTTACCATCAAGGAATCCCTTGATACTGTGTCAAATATTAGAGACACCCAAATCAATAGGCCAAGCCCTTAATCTTGAGGTTTACCCTTGTGAATCTTATGTAGGTCATGGAGAAGCTTAGATTACCTGGAACTGAAATTTTCTGTAGTGCATAACCTAATTGAGCCTATCTGCATAGCGTATTTGAGCAATGAAACACAGGTTGCCCAGAATAAGAAAAAGGACCTTTAATCCTGTATAGATTATTGTAATGCCTGGGCACATATTAGAGTATATTAAGCAGATAATCAAAAAATATTGGCAAAGCCCCTTGAGGGATTAGAGAAAGAATATGAAACTATTAAACTTTACCATCAAGGAATCCCCTGATACTGTGTCAAACTTTAGGGACACCCAAATCAATAGGCCACGCCCTTGATCATGAGGCCTACTCATGTGAAGCTTATGTAGGTAGTGGAGAAGCTTAGACTACCTACAGGCATGCCTAAGAGTTACTTCTGGAGGACCTCTGTTGTTGCTCAGATGTGGCCTTACTCTCTCTAAGCCTAACACTGCAAATGAAATCATTGCCCTTCCCCGCTATGTGGGACATGCCATCCAGGGGTGAATGTCTCCCTGGTGACATGGGAGAGGACTCCCAGGGATGCATCCGACACTGGCACCATGGGATCAACAATTCCATCCTGACCAAAAGGGGGAAAAGAAGTGTAACTAATAAAGTATCAGTGGCTGAGAGTTCAAATATAGTCGAGAGGCTACTCTGGAGGTTACTCTTATGCAAGCTTCAGTTCGACATCGCTACCTATCGTAACTTGCCAAACTCCAACCAAAACCATTCCAGCCAATCCAAAAGAACACCTAGAGCAATATATAAGATTCCACAAAGGTTCCATGCACTAGAGTAACTTTCTGGAAACCTATAACCTCCAGATGAGTCCCTGGAGCAGATAAGTCCTGAAACCTAGAGGACCCAGCCTCTCCAGAACATTAGCTAGTTCCACCTCCCTACCCCATATTTTTGACAGCCCCTTCCAACATGAATAAGTTAGAATGGCCATAGCCCAAATACCACCTAAAGAGTGAGACAGAAAGATCAAAGGTGATGGTGGAGTTATATGGAGAATGTAGGGTTTATCAAACGAATATGATAGCTGAATCATTAAATTGATATTTCTTTTAGTCTCCAGTATCTTAGAGAAGCTAGGAGTAAAAACTGAAAATTGAGGAACTGTAATCCATACCAACTCTGAAATCTGTTCTACAACTAATTGTTGTGCTGTGCTTTGAAATTTATTGCTTTTTTGTGTATATGTAATTTAAACAACAAAGAAGAAAAAGTCAATGTATGATTAAAAAAATTCCTTCTAAACTCCTATATTCTGGAGCACCTTGAAGGAAAAATCTGAGAGGATGGTGTGGTAGCCCATGACAATCTGGGATCTGTCTCATAACTACTTGTTGAAAAGTGCTTTGAAAAACTATCACTTTTTACTTTCATTGCTTTGTATATATGTTATATTATATTAAAAAGTTTAAAAAATTACTGGAAAGCTATAATACTTTCCATAAGAACAGAGATATCAATCAATGAAATAGAATTACATGCTCAGAAATAAAACCTTACCTTTATTTTTGACAAGGGTGTCAAGACAATTCAATAGGTATAAAGAAAGAATAGTCTTTTCAAGAAATGGCACTAGGAGAACTGGGGATAGTCACATAAAAAATGAAGTTGGAGCCCTACCATATAAAATTTTCTATCATTCTTAATTGGGGATCACCATCTCTGTAATTTTCTTAAATATCAAAAGAACAGAAGTTGAAAATATACATACAAAAATTATGTAGTCTACAGTCCACTATTATGAAAAAGTACTTTCCATTATAATGAGTTTACTTTTTCTAATCCATCAGAATAAGGGTAGGGAAGCATGATATAATTAATTTGTCTCCACCAATTTATTTGTTATGACATGCTTGGCAAATGTATAACTTGCTTTCCTTTGCCAAGTACTCCCTTAGAAACATTAGAACACAGTGCATTCCACAAGGGTAGTTTTGAAGAATTGAAAAAGAAAGAGGAAAAAACTTCACAACCTAGAAAGCCCAGATTCTAAATTGAAACCTGTATTTTAGTTGTGCAATCTAAAGGAATTCCTGCTGCTCTCTAAGTTTTAGTTTTCATGTTGCTAGATGAGAGGATTGTACTAGATCAGTGATCCTTAATCTTTTCATTTTTTCTTAATTGCTAGCACACCTGGAAAAATAGCATTTCATTAGGTATTTTTTTTCTCAAGATGATAGTGTTTCCTCTATAAAGTCAGTTTAAAGACAAACAGAATGAGAGAGAAAGTACAGAGTGTGTTTGCATGTGTGTGTTTGATTTTATTACAAGTTTTTAAGGGAAAAAATAGGGAAAAAATGGCCTAGTGATTTTCTGGAAGTTTCAATTATGCACATTTGATAAAATAAGAACTGATTTAGAGAAGATGAATGAAAAGATTATTTAATACAAATATTTCAATTAATAAATAAGATATGATTGCAGTTGAATATTACAACCTCTAATGATTTTGGTTGATAGGCACATGGGGTTCATTATTCTATTCTTCCTATTTTTATGTATGTTTAAAATTTTCCATAATGAATTTTCTAAAATACTATATAGACATAAATATGCCTTTGAGATCTCATACCTATACTTTTGGCCTTTTTCTGGTCATCTAAGAACCAATACCTAATTTAATTACAACGGGTTTTAGGTGTATTATTATCTGTGGTTGGCATAGTCAGCTATTCTTCACTCTTGTTTTTCAGAACATATATATTTATTTTATGAATATGCTTCTCCATATACATTTTAGAGCCATTTGTTAATTTCAAATTCCAAAAATATTTGATTGCTACTGAATTTAATTTATGGATCAATTTGGGTATAATTGATGTTTGATACTGTGGTATAAAATCCAAAAGGATGGAATGCCTTTCCATTTACTCAAAACCATTGTCTATATCCTTTGTCAGTGTTTTAATTGTCTCATTGTGCATATTTACATATCCTTGAAAAAGGTATTATCTAGGTATATTTCATACATTTTATTACCAACTAAGAAAATTATTTTTATTTTACTTTCAGATTGGTTATTGCTGATATAGAAAATCATTATTGATCTTTCAAGTGGTTTTCATCCAGAAATATTGCTGATTTCCCTTCTATTGTCTAGTAGTTTGTAGATTTCTTCAGAGATTATTATATCATCTGCAAATAATGCAGTTTTATCATCCCTTCCCATCATTATGCCTCCTCTTTCTTTTTCATTACTTAAAGTGTACTTCTTTCATGATAAGGTAAATGACACCAAAGTTTTCATTATATCATATTCATTTAGTTTCAATTCTCCTTTCTGAAGTCCTTCAGATTAAGTGCTCATCTTACATAGTGGCCCATTCCTTTCTCATGCTGTTGGAATATGTATTACAATGCAGAAATGTGAAGTAATTCCCCTTACAATGAAGATAATTTCAGTTGAATATTGTTGAAGATAATGAGATTGACTTTCACCACCTGGGAAGGGAGTCTCCTGAAAAAGTAAATGGCATAGCCACTGTCTTTTTTTCTAGGAAATGTTAATTTGCTGTTTTCCCACCCAGACAAATCAGCTCTGCACAAAGATATTTCTCCTTCCTATTTCCTACTTCTATTTTCCCTAGTTTTTTTATTGACCTCTTTTATTTATCTCTGAATAGTGAATTCTTTAAAAAAAAATGCTGCTTTCTCTCATTTTAGCTCAAGTACATTTGATAACAAGTACAAGAAATAAAGAAAAAAAAAGACTTAGAACATAAAATAACCATAAGGAATTTTTTTACACTGATTCCTTCAAAACAGTATGCATCTTCAGGTGCATGGGTGGTTCATTGGTAGAATGTTTGCTTTCCATGTGGGAGACCCGGGTTTGATTTCTGGACCATGCACACAAAAATAAAAATTAAAATTAAAAATTATGCATCTTCTTCTAACGATGCCATTGTACTCATATAAGTCACTTTGGAGTTAATTTATAAATACAAAAATGACTAAGTTTGAACCATAGCTTCCTACTTGTTTACATACTATTCATATCAGATGAAAAAGCCAGTTATTTTTAAATGTACATTAGTTGAGACATGAAAGCACCATGAATGTGTCTAAGAGAAAATATGGTAGTGCAAAGCTTCTGTTAAAATTGATTCATTTAATATACCCAAAACTCTTGAATCATCTTCTAATAACATTTTTCATTGTATTAATAAAGACAGATATATTAATCATGGAGCTGTTTTATAATAATGTGAGATACTTAATTTTTGTGGTGACCTATTCTCCAATAACAAAATTCTATTAGTAACATTCTAAACTCATGGAACTTTAAGGCTAAAATTCTTAGTTGCTGAGAGGAATTAAAAAACAATACTAAATAAGGTATGAAAATTAAGTTTTTAAATAAAGAATAAATCCTGGTTTCTATTCACTAGGGAATAGTATTTCAAGCCTATACTTATCTCCAGCTTAGTGACCAATTTTTTTTATGCTGACGATGCAAAGGACTGAGTTAATTTTAGCATTTCAGATATGGATATATTTATCAAGTTCTCAAATCTTGTGGAAGGTTTGATATGTACCAAATTTAATATCATTTCAAGAGCATTATGGCATCTTCATTTTAAATGCTAGATATAATCATATCTAAGTTCAATTGCATATAAGACAAATACTGTGAGGTGTAAAATTCAATTAAGTAATATCAGTTTGATTTTCCAATTTGAATTTTTAATCTATGTCCAAAATATAGAAACTCATGTTCCTGTTCATTTTACATGATGTTGATATTTATTCTGCCACTTCCCTGCACTTATTTTAATTAAAAACACACTTCTTATTAATTTATAGATACTAAATTAGACATATTTTCTTAGTATTAATTTTTATTTAGAAAACATGAACCTTTTAGGGAAAAAAAAATTTTTAAGCAGCAAGTCTCACTTTTTTTTTTTCCCAATCCACAAAAGGAATCAGTGTTGATGTTTGGACCCAGCATGATCAGGATGTCTGAGTAACCTGGGATCTTCTTTACATTTGTATCTCTCCCTGATCGACTGAACCAGAATCTCTGAGGGTACAGTCTGGGAATGATTTTTTTAAATGCTCCCCAGGAACTATTTTTATATTGAAGTTTGAGAACCACTGATTTAAAGTAAAAACCAAGATGTAATCGTTATATAAAATAAAGCATGTATTAAAATAATTTAGAAAGTCCTGACAAATGCCACAATGGTCTGTAAAGTAATCTAAAACTATTGTTCTGCCTGACAAGGCATTAAACATTCTTCTTTCCCTGTCTTGTAGTTATCTTTTCCATCATAGACACTAAATGCTGATGGAAACACATAAAAAATGTGTTCCAAGTTCAAGAGCAATGTGAAACCAGTCCTAGAGGCAGTAGGTTTTCCTCATACCCAGCAAACATGACTGAGTGTGCTCAGAGACCTCTTGCAATCATCACACAGTCTGCCCCGTAATTTGCCACACATTTTCTGGTTCTTTTAAGATTTTGATATCTCCATTAGCAATCACAGACACAGACACATTTTCCTTAATCATTATAATGACATCATAGTGGACAGCCTGATGTCTTTCTCCAAAAGTTCAGCCTTTTGACAAAGATCCACAGTTCTTGTAAGGTCACTGTGAATCCATATTTTAATAGATAACTGAATAGCTGAAGTTCTCCACTTGCTTTTATACTTGTTTCTCTGAACCTCGAATAAGCTCTGACTTATTTATTAAGCAAGCCCCATAACCGTCCACATTGCCACCTTTGAGGGTAACCGCAGTTAATGTCTATTCCATTTGCCTAAGTGTAGGCTATACAGTCTTGCAGCGTTAGCAGCAAACTGAGACATCAAAAGCAATCACCTCAGTTTGTGGTGAATTCACTCTCTCTGGTTTTTATCGATTTGACAAAATCAGCAGCAACTATCATTGATCTATAACAAAGATCACAACTGTATTTTCTTCCTATTGTTCTAAAAGCCAATTTTGAATATCGAACCATGGGAGTACAGGCTTTTACCGTTTGCCCAGGATGAAATATTTCTATTGGATCTTTTTCTTTTGCTTCCTTGATATATTGTGGTTTTCATGCAGTCACTTTTCATGAATCCAAATTTGTTTCAAATTTTTAGAAATAAATACGGTGGCCTTATGCTCTGCTGGGGAAGACAACTCCGTTTCCCTGGATGGACTCAGTCTGGTAGTTCACACCTGCCGCTTCAGGCAGCTAAGAGACTCCCAGCCAGAATGCTCCGTGAGTGTGTTTCAACATGGAAATGAAAACTCATAAGAGCCTTCCCTAAAAATTGACTAGCTATCTGAAGTTATAGATTAAAAACAGCTTTTATTTCCCTGTCCGCTCATAGAGAACTTCATTCTTTTCTCAAATATGTTCTAATTTTCTTCTTCTGAATCCCTTTTAGAATATCTGTGTTGTAGCTTTAATAAAAATATTAGGAATTTGGACATTACACTTTCCAGTGAATTTGAGAGGGCTTTATAGTGTCTTCTCCAAAAGACTATATCAGTTAAAATGTCATAATTTTTGAGAAATAATGAATATGTAATGAATTTTATTCTCTGTCAAATCATGTTTCTCTTATGCATATCATTTTAGAAATGGTAATGCTTTTATTGGTGCGTGGCCTTGCTTCCTACAGTATTTCAAGATTATGATTTTATATGAAAGAATTTCATATGAAGATACTATATAAAATTAGATGATGATTTCATATGAAATAATCAATGACCCTTGCAAACTAGGTGATGCAAGGCAGCCCCAAACTATTCATATATAGAATTTTTGCTGATTTTCAATAAAAAAGTTTGGGAAAATAGAACTTAGTATTAAAATAAATGTGAGAAACCTTCCAGGGTAGCCTATGTCTCTCTTAGATATTCATAATGCACAAATTTGTGATTTTACTTTGATAACTACAATAACAAAACACCTTTTTAAACATCATTTCAACCAAATTTTTAAGACTGACTTTAACATGAAACACTTTTTTTGACATAATGTCTAATAATATTCTACAGAGCCAGTGAGCATAGTGCATATTTTGATGTGAGCCTTTCTAAAAAGATTTTTCTTTTCTTGTTTTCTAATTACTCCTACTAATTTCTATTCTAACATCATAATTATAGCAAGAAAATCTGGCTAGGAAACAAATCCAAAGAATGATAGTGTCCATATTCTTAAACTCAAGACACAAATTTTCATCTAATTTTAGTTGAAAAGCTATGACAATGCAACCATTGTGCTAGTGGTAAGAACACATAAGCAGGGAATAGAAAGCTACTTGTTCTGGGTCAAATCCAGCCATGCTCATTTGTTAATTCTGTCCTGGCTTTTTTATTTTTATTTTTTCCTCTTTATGATTTTGCTCTACAACAATTAAATGTAGTTGCAACAGAGACTGTACAGGCCATACATACAAAAATACTTACTATTAGGCCCTCTACAGAAGAAATTTGTCAGTTCCTGTCACAGAATGTTTACGTATGGTCTCTACCTAATGGTTATTATCTAAGGTGGTGTTCTTTCATAGTTTTGAGATACTCAAAGAACCAACTCTTTGGTTAAAAATTGCATCATGGAAAATTGGCATATTATTTTCCATGTATGACTCAGGTTGATTTACCCTTGGAGAAGAATACAATTACTATATCAATAAATATTTCTAAACTCCTTTATGACAAATCCAAATCAACATGGTAATTTCATCTCTCTAGCTCTTGATCATAACCATTCCCAGATTATGAGTTGTTCAAATTAATATGATTATAAATATACAAATCAAGGGAACCATATCTTCTTTGGACCAACATTAGCCACTTCTATTGCAGCATTTATCACATTTTACTGAAAATTTTTCTTTAAAAAACATCTCCCAGACTAAATGTGAAAATCTTTATGGCAAGAACTGTGTCTTCAACTGTTGTATTTGTATTATTTATAATAATCATCAATACTTAACAAATATATTTAGATATGATAATGACAATGGGATGAAACAAATCAAGAACAAATTAATGATGAAAGCTACTTTGGTCATTATTTACATCATTTGGTGTAAGTTTAAATAGTCTAGATATGAAAGACTTGGTATTATAATATATGTGCTCTTAGCCATTCATTTAATTTTTCGTCAAATGTATTGTGATCACTTTTACATAGTTTGTCTGGAAGTTACACGTCATTGCTAAGTACTGGAAAGATGGAAAAATTTTATTGACATGTAAGTAATTTGCTTTGCCATCTGTTTGCTAGTTTTGCAATAGATTCGACTGAAACATTTTTAAAAAGAAGCATCTAAACAAATTCCTTTCTTATATCTTAATATAAGATAAGTTGTAAAATTATTATCTATGCTAATGTAATAAAATAAAAATGATCACTGAAGTATAAGAATTGGGCACAAAATAAAAATTTACTGACATCATACTTTTCAAAGGAAATAGTCAATCATTGGAAAAAGAACTCCTTGAGATGAAAATTGAATTTTTCTTTCAAGCTTCCAAATAGTTTCAAATGACCAAAAGGGAAAAAAAATCCTATAAAATTATGGTGATTTATGAGGAACAAAAGTTAATATGATGTAATGTATACTTCATGTTATTCTTTATACTATACTACAAAGTAAGCATAATTTAATAAGAACAGTTCAATAAAAGCACATTTTCAGGTTTCATATGTTACAAAATACAAATATTAGCAGGCATGTAGTTCTTATTTTTTTTAAAGTAAAAACTTGTTTAATGTTATTGATTGATTAAATTTGCATTAAATAGGAGGAGCTGGTAAGTACTGGGCCCCTCCCCCCCAAAAAAAGTCACAAAAGAAATGTTAGAAAATTTCCTAAATGTTGGGAGACCAAATTCCTCCTAATGCTTAAAATCATTAACAGATTAAGATATTCTAATAACCAAAACTATGGAAAGTTTGTTTTGTTTCTAAGTTTTGCCCAGCAATTGGGAATCTTGAAAATGTATGTAGCCATTATTCTCACATCACGAAATTTCCACTTACCCACCATTTTATATTCTGAGATTTGATATAAGGCAATAACCTGTCTAGAGATTTTTTAAATGTGGAATTTGTTTCACTTACTAACAATTTCATGATCTTTGAGGGAATATTCTGTGCTGCATCAGGCACAGGGCTAGTTATAGATCCAAAAATGAAAGTTGTTGCCTCAAAGAATTTCACCATTAAAAAATATATAAACATTATTATAGGACAATTTGTTAAATGTTATATGAAACAACACTCCTTGCTGTGGTAGACGTGTCATATCACTATCATTGTTGCAAACAATTATCCACATAATCTTGGGCACATTCCATATTATAATATTCCTTATTACTTATTGCAACCAAAATTAAATAAACATTGGTATTATTTGTCTTTCTTGCAAGACTCTACACTCCATAAAAATAGGGACAAAGTCTAGCTTATTCATGGATTAGCCCGAGCTTCTTGCATAATGCCTCATATTTTAGTAAGATCTCTTTCCATAGAAAAATGAACAAAATCTGAGAAACTAGGTGACCATAAAAATAATTTGTGTCCCCTTTCCCACTTCATAACTACACTTCCAAATTCTCACGTCTACTTGTATACATACAATTATCTTAAACAATGTAATTCCACTTATCATCTCCCTTCATTTTGGGATTGTTTTTATATCTTTTACCCAAATACATAATAAATGCATCATACATTAAATACATCATTGCATTGTCCTTTATTATTGCTTATGAGAAGTCAAATAATATCCCATTGCATGAATCTATCACATTTCATTTATCCATTCATCTGTTTATGGAATTTTGGGGTTATTTGATTATTATGAGTAATCCTGCTATAAAAATTCACATACAAGTGTGTGCGTGTAGAAACGTGTTTGTCTCTTTTGGATGCAGGGATGATACTGCTAGATCATGGTTTCTCTATGTTTAACGTTTTGAGGAACTTTCAAACTGTTTTCCAAAGCAGCAGTTATATTTTGTATTCTGACCAGCAGTGGATAAGGGTTCCAGTTTCTCCACATCCTCATTAATGCTTGTTATTATCTATCTCTTTATTATATCTTAGAGCGTATTGTATATGATGTTGCATCTAACTGTGGCGTCAATTTGCATTTCTCTGATGACTAATGATTCTGAGCATATTTTCATGTGTTTACTGGCCATTTGTACATCTTCCTTGGAGAAAGATATATTCAAATCCTTTGCCCATTCTTAAATAGTACTATTTGTTTGGAGATTATTGAGTCATAAGTGTTCTTTATATGTTCTGGATACAAGTTTCATATAAGATATATGATTTGCAAGTATTTTCTTTCATTATGTTGGTTGTATTTTTTCTTTCTTGATTGTATGATTTGTGCAATGAAACCTTTTATTTTGATGAGGCCCAATGTATTCATCTTTACTCCTGTCATTTTGCTTTTGTTCTAATACATAAGAAACCACTGCCTAGTCTAAAGTCATGAAGAATTGTACCTATGTTTGTTTTCTTCTAAGAGTTCAATAGTTTTAGTTGCATTTAGGTTTTGATCTATTCTTAGTTAGTTTTTATATATGATATTAATTTTGGACATTATGGAAATATCTTGTAAAAACACAGAATTCTGTTATCATTCTCCAATGATTTTATTTTATCAAGTCATTCAGTTGCTAAGTGTTGATTCCTTGAACTTGTATAGACTTGGTTTTACACTTTGCTAATTAGACCAAGTGGAAGCCCAAGGTATTTCACAAACCCCACTGAGTTAGGGATATTAAATTCAACACTCTCTAAGGAATTTGTTTAGGTCTTGAGTTTCAGCTCTGTTAAGATGTGATTCTTATTCCTAAACTGAGACCCTTCTAACATCTCAATTGAATATTTAGAAGATCTTTCCACTGGGGGGAGGAAAGTAGATGTCCCCATGCATGACTTTCTCTACCTTTCCCCAGGCCCAGCACTGCTCCATCACTACACAACTCTGTAGCAGCTGGTAATTGGGAAACCATGAGTGGTTGTACATATGTAGCCCAGTCCCCAGAGGTGTACTAGCAGGAGTCTCACCTTGACCTGTGGGCTTTTCTGCCTACCTCCGCCCTCTTTGATGCTTCACTGACAGACTCCAGCCATCTCAGCTGCCCCACACTGGCAACTATACTGGTTCTCAGTGCCTTGTGACTGCCAGACTCTGCTGGGACTCGACCTCTAAGCCGTGGTTGATGGTGAAATTGTTCATAGACATGTAACAGGTAATGTTTATGGATAAACTCATAAGTTTTTCTTTTCCCAGTCATCACAGTCATCACAGTCTTGTGCTGCTTCTCATGCACTCCTGATAACAGTTTCTTCCTTTACAGCTCTTTAGAGTGGGAGACCTGGTCTAATACCAGTTATTTCATCATGGCTTCTTGATGTAGGCTTTTTAAAAATAACTTTTACAGTGAGAATGTACTTGTTTTATTTCTCTAGGTACTTAGAATCACAAAATAATATTTCTCATCCAAAGTATTCATTCCGTGAGTCATTTGAGGTACATGATGAGATGTTCCAACATATGATTAGTATCTTGCAATTTTTTTTATAATTCTACAATGAAAACAGATCATAGTACAATTTGTAAAATTCTGAGACAGTCTAATAATTGTGAAATGGCAGTAAAAATTAGAGTATACCTATTTCAATAGCAAAAATCTAAGGAAAAATAAAATGTTGGCTGTAAATTAACTGAATTATTTGAATGGTATTCAAATTACCTGAAATCGCTTACAGAGAGAACAAATAATACTGTTAAAGAAATGATAACAAGGGGGAAATTGGTCTAAGGAAATAGTCTCAGCTGGAGGAGATAATCAGGTAATGAATGGTTAATTGGTAGAGTGGGAAGTTTGAATGTAGGTTTATTAAAGTAGATTAAAGAGTCTCAAGAGAGATGGAGCAAGGGAAAAAGCAATTAAAGATATTAACCAATACCCTTCCTCCACAATTCTTAAGTTACAGCATAATCTTTCGGGGAGAAAGCTGGAATCTTTCATTTATTACCTAAATGATGAAAATTATGGAAGCTGTTTGGAAGAAATAAAATTATGAAAATTGTGGCATTGAGAAATTAATTAAATAGCTACTTAAATTGAATCGACTCAGCGTATTAATACATAACGATAAAACTTTTAAAGGACTATCCCTTAGAGGTATGAAAAGTTAGCACTAAACAGAATAGAACTACTCAACTAAGGCAACTAGAAGCTTCCCTAGACAAAACTCATAGACACATTAGACCACTCAACCTCTTACCATACATTGGAATACAGAAGGAATAGCACATTGTCTGGCAGAATACAAAACATGCCCCCTCCGATATAATTCCTTTATGAAGTAGTACCATATTTCTGGACTACAATTAATGCTTAAATCATGTGAAATTTTGTTTGGTGAGAAGTATCTCTAATCTCCCATAGACTTTAGTTTGTCTGTATTCTCTTCCCAGTGCAAGTGTTCATGGTCAGATTTTCAGGTCCTATCTTTAAAACAAGGCAGTTTATTTGTAGGGTTATTAGAAAAAATACAGGATGCCTTAATCAATTTTATTTAAGATAAGCAACTTTTAAAAATGCCTTAAATGTTGCATGGAGCATATTCATACTATAAATTCATTGTCTATCTGAAATTCAAATTGAGCTGGGTGGGCAGTCTGTATTTTTATTTTCTGTGTCTGGCAGACCTACCTATTGGATACATGTAGGCAGGCTTGGGAGGTGGTAGATTCTGCAAGTTAAGACTTGCGTTCTTTTACCTTTTAATGAGTTCTGTGAGTTTAAAGGCCACCTTGAGGACCCACAAAATTGCAATTGATGTCAGAAGTGAGGGTGGTCCTGAGGACTAGTCCCTAACCTTACGATAATGTACTAAACAAGTTCACCCTTCCTATAGATACATACGGAGAGAGAGGAGAAAGAGAAAGATTATATCTTTCAAGTATCCAAAGGGCACTCCTTCAAGATACTGTTTTTGCTTTATTATTGAAGCTTCCCTTTAGTATCCCTATCCCTTTATATCATGATCCATTAGTGCTAACTTCATATTAGTATGACTGTGTGCTTATGTAGTATATGCCTACAAGAATGTGAACTCCTTGAAGGTGGGGAAATTAATCTTTTCACCTTATAATATTGATTTTTTTGCACTTGGCGCATTTCCAGGCATGTTTTAGAGAGTCAATACATGTTTGTCGAATAAGTGAATAAATCAATAAACAATATGGATTAAAAAATTTAAAAATATCCAACATAATTAACCTATTAATCAATGTTAATACCATAAATATGAGATTTGAATTATATCTTATTAGCGCTTGTAGAAAAATATCATGTGAACTCTGAAGAAATTTGGGAGAATAAAACTTTAAAAGAAAATTATAGAAATAAGTGTTTCATTTTTTTTTTTTTTTTAATTTGCATATGGGCAGGAGGCACCAGGGATCGAACTCCAGACCTCCAGCACGGCAGGTCGGAGCTCTGCCTGCTGAGCCACAGCAGCCGCCCAAGTGTTTCATTTTGACACACATATTTATATAAAATTTGCCTTTGGCATAAATATAGAAGATTAGAAAAATGAATGTAACATTAAACTAGTTTAGAAAGAATTCAATTATCCACATAGCACTGACATTCTGTAGCTGATTTAAACTGAATACATTTACACATTTCTGCCTTCTGACTTCAAAGTTGAAGTGTACAGTTTCTAACTGCCTTCTGGCAATTATTTCCTGGGAATTTGTATAAAAGGGCTTTGAAATTTTATGAGTATGCTGTTTATATATTACAAACCTCAACATATAATGTGATTAAACAAGTAAGGCTACAAATCAGTCTCAAGGGAAGAGCCTTCTTTGACCATCTGTGAAATTATTTTTCAATGATTTTTAATCATTTTTTTTAGAATTGTATGGGGGTGCCTATAGCGTGCCATTTATTTTCATATTACTGCTACTTATTCCTATGACTTTATTACACTCCATCTCTAGCTTGCAATTCAGTTCTGATTTTTAAACAATTCTTTCTGATGCATTGGGATCAGACAAAATTCAGTGTGCCTGAAACTGAACTCTCTCTTCCTGTGAAATGAATACCTTTTGACTGTCCTATCAATGCCCATCACTGTTACCAGGATCAAACACAATTTTTGTCATATTCCTGTGCATTCCTACCTACAATCATTTACCACATCTTGTTAGTTCTCCCCCACACTGTCCACTCTATCTGCTGGCTCTCTGTGCCCACAGCATGCACATAAAGACACATGAACCCCTGTGCATGCACACCCAAACACACACATGCTCATTCTATTTCCATTCTTCAATTCAGGTCTGAGAATCAATTAATCTTAACTATTTTCAAAACTCAGTAACTGCCTATCAGCTTTCCCTGTTAATTAATCCTCCATGTAACTATCAAGTCAATCTTATAAGTAAGATTTTAACCATAACATTTTCTGATTTATCCCAAAGCAATGGTATCTACTTTGCTTAACATTCTTCATTTTATGATATGATTCCAGCACACTTGTTAATCTACCATTTTCTCCTCTCTCTATATATAGCCTTTTGCTATTTATCTCATTTTGTGCCGTAGCTGATTGAATTATGCAGCCCAATTTAAACACGTTCTTAATTGTAATCCACATTCCCGTGGGTGTGAACCCATTATAAATAGGATCTCTTGAAGGCATTAAATGAAGATGTGATCTACCTGAATGAGATTGAATCTGTATTGGGATTACTGGAGGCCTTGCAAAGAGAAAGTAAGCAGAGTTGGAGAAGTCTACAGGGAGAAGCAGGAACAGGCAAGAGAAAGGAGAGGACTTTAGCATATGATTGAAAAGCTAAAGGACCCAAAGACTGCTGGCAAACCAGTACCTGAATGCCACAATCTTCCAAGAGAAAGCAAAGCCTGACAAATAACTTGATCATGGACTTCTTCTAGATTCAAAACCATGGGCCAAAAAATTCCCATTATTTGCACTAACCCATTATGCGATATTTGTCACAACAGCCCCAAAACTAATGTTATACCTTTTCAACCATATTACATGATGACCACTCAATCCTCAGCCCTCCCCCAACTGGAATTTCATACCTCTTTATAAACTAGACCATACTGTCTCTGTTGATGGTTTGTATCACCACACTTCAGAGGGCAATTTCCAAAAGGATATGCCATTACAGATTTTCAAAATCCTATAGAAAATAAACTTATAGTGGATGCAATGCAAACTCAGCTCAGATTCCTGTAGCTCTCATAAGAGCTTGTTCTTTGGCTTAAAGCGAAAGAGTTTACATCTGCACAAACATTAGATATGTTTTCAGGGCAGTGTGTAATTTTGGTATGTTACAGAAAATCAGAAGTTTTATGATAACAGTTGAGACACCACTTAAAAATAGAAAACAGCTATCTGACCTCTTAGTCTATAAAATAACTCTAAAATGTTGTTTTTCTTTATTTTAATGGAAATTTGAACAGTGATTACAAAATCTACACAAAGTCACACAAATTTTGGAATTAATTGACTCTTGTTACACCATATTGCTCCAATAATATTTAATTTAAGCATTCAACGAGTTCATATAGTCAAGGAACCTTCTTTCCTCTAATTTTCATTGTATTTGGGTTTCATCCTAACCTGATTTGATCAGTTTTCTAATATCATTTATTTTAAGTGAATTTTCTTCAAAAACTATTTTCTCAACATGTTGCTACATCATTTTCATTTTTTAATAACTTGAGTAATTTAGTCAAAGGATTATATTTTACTTTTCAAATTGCCTCAACTGTGTTAAGTAGACAGGGCTTCATTTCATCATTTTTAAAGGCAATGAAAAATAAGATGCTCTTCTAATGATCCTTCAGAATATCCAATTCAGTTTCATTCTCACACCATATTTTATCAATAATCTCACACCATATTTTTTTTGTAAGTTTCTCATTTCCACTATCTTTGGAAAGTCTAAGCTGTAATTTACTATACAATTGCAGTATGTTCACTGTGTCAAGTGAAAAACCATAAATACACTAATTTGATCATATTGCTTTAACCTTTTGAAATGACATTGATGTCCCTTGAAAATTAATATAGTAATTAGCCTTAAATTATGATTATCTATTTGTGCTTAATCTTAGTAGTTTATATAATTAGCATGAAAAACCAATGATGAAATATGACTCCTTCTTTTCTACGGAAAACAGGTTAATGAATGAAAGTCCATCCCATTACACACATGTATGACCTACAGCTTACTGATCACCATGAGCAGACTCAGTTCAATCGTAGAAGACAAACATCCAATCACTCAATCACAACGAGCCTTAACACCATTGATCTACACACAATATTAGTAGCAAATACATGCAAGAGATGTCCTGTTAATGTTTTCTGAGAAAACCAGAGCAAATATCTCCAAAAAGTTTATAATTATGTATTAATTTTCATTAAGTGATTATAAGCTATGTTTCCTATTGATACTTCTGAAGTATCAATGGAGATGAATTGGAAGAATTATTATGAATCACTGGCATTAAAATTGACTTTACATAGTGTTGGGGATTGAATAGTATATGGTACATAAGATGTGTTCATATTCTAACCCCTGGTTCTGTGGGTGTGAACCCATTTGTTAGCACATTTGAAGTTGTTGTTATTAATCAAGATATGGAGTCATCCATGAATACGATCTTCAGAGACCCAATTTAGATGAAACCAGATCAGGATGGACCTTAATGCATATGAGAGGTGTCTTGACAGACAGAGGATATTCAAGCACAGTGAGTCTTTAGAAACCAGAATTCAGAAGAAACCAGAAATCAGTGGAAATCAGAAGACTAGACACACTGGAGAGGGATCAACAAAAATCAGTGGATTGCCAGAATGCTACAGGTTCTGGGAGAAATCAAGCCCTGCCAATATTTTGATTTTGGACTACCAACCTCTAAATTCATAACACAATTAATTGTCATTATTTAAACCAACCATCATGTGGTGTTTATCAGAGTTGTACTAGCAAACTAAGAGGTTTTGGTGCTGGAAAAGATGGATGCTGCTATTATAAATATATAAAAACTGTGAAAGTGGCTTTGAAGTGGGTAATGTGTAGAGGCCAAAAGTTTTTTGAAGTGCTTGATTAAAAAAAAATCCTCGATTTCTGTGATGACAGCTGTAGGGAAAGTTTCTATTGTCTTAGAGAACACAGTTATCATCATGAATAGAACCTTGGTAGAAATATGGATGTTAAAGTTACTTCCAGCAAGGCCTTAGAATGAAAGGATGAATCTGTTGCTGGAAACTGGAGGAAAGGAAAACATTTTTACAAAGTGGCAGAGGACTTGGTGAAATTGTATGCTGATAGTGAAGGCAGAACTTGTAAGCAGTGAACTTGCATATTTATTTAGAAGAGGAGATTTCCAAGCAGATTTGAAAGCACAGCCTGGGTTCTCTTTGATACCTATAGTACAATTTGAGATTAAGAAATAAACTGATGATTGAATTGTGAAACAAAATGGTGAGAGCCATTGATTGTGCATAGTCAATGAACTATATGCTGTGTGAATAAAACTGTGTTTAAGAAAAATAATGGAGTCAGCAATTGATGATTTGGAAATTTGTCAGGCTATCCAGAGGGTGTGTACTGGGATTGGGTCCAGAAGTGGCTCTGTCAGGGCCTTCCTGAAGAAAGTCCCCAGATATGGCTGAAGAGCTGTTTCCTGAGATTATTTGCATGAATCAGAGCTTCAAAAAGCCATTTCAGAGGAAGGCAGAATTAGAGATGCAATTATCTAGGAAAGATACATGGAAGGTCCTTTAGTCCAATGGCATGGACACCCTTGAATTGTAATGAAACAAACAAGTTTTTTAAGAATATTGTATGAGCAGAAACACTGCCATACTGCAAAGAAAGGGACAGAGATGGGGTGAAATCAAGGCCAAATGACTTCAAAGGAAGAATCTTAGAAGCAGAAGTCTTGGCAGGAGAGATTTCCTTGGGCCAAGAGAAAGGTTTTTCTGTCCTGGCCACTGGAAAAGGTGGATCTTCTACCTTGGGATTGTAAAAGGTGGGCCCATCTTAATGTTTGGGGAGCAAGCATTCTGCCTCAGCATTTAAATGGGGTGCACTTTCTGCCCTGTTGTTCAAGAGGAGTATGGCTGACCTAATGCTCAGAGTGGGTTGGGCCTATGCTTCAATGTTCAGAGAGAGCATGGTCCCTGTACCAGCACTCGGAAGGAAAGGGGCTGCCATTCCAGCAGGCCCAGAGCACAAAATATGGAGCTGTAGATGATTCTCAGATCTTGGAATGCAATGGACTTTCCACTATTGGGTTTTGTACTTGCTTGGAGACTGGGACCGCTTTTTCCTTACAGTTTCTCATTTCTGGATTGAGAGTGTCTGTCCTATGCCTGCCCAAATGTTGTAGTTTCCTGGTTGCTACAACAAATACTGTAAATGGGTTCACTTAAGAGCAGTAACTTAGTGACTCACACTTTCAGAGACTAGAAGGGTTGCTTCCTTATAAGGTTAGTATCTCCTCACTATCTGACTTTCCTTTCATGTGGCAATGCACATGGCAACATCTTCTTCTTTATCTGGGTTCCTTTAGCTTCCAGTTTCTGGCTTTTCCCCATGGCTTCTCTCATATCCAATTTCCTGTGCTTTTATGGGCATCAGCCATATTGGATTAAGGCCACCCTCATTCAGTTTGGTCATTCCTTAACTAATAATGCCTTCAAAGTTCCTATTTACAAATGGATCCACACACGTAGGACTAAGGATTGGGACCTGAACATGCCTTTTGTAGATGATGTGTCTCAATCTTTACCACCTCAATTATATTTTGGAGGCAGATAACTTATTTTCTAGGCTATATAAGTTTCATAAACAGAAATTTTGCCCCAGGATGAACCACATCCATAATTGTTTTTGATGAAATTTTTGACTTAGAGTTGTTACTGAAATGGCTTAAGGATTTGAGATATAGGGGAGGGATGGATGTATTTTTCATGTAAGAGGAGCGTGTCTTTTTGGGGTCTGGAGGGCATACTGTTGGGGGCTGAATCATGTACATCATGAAAAATACATTCATGCCTTAATGCTCAGTGCTATGAGAGTGTAACCCCTCTGTAAATAGGAACTTTGAAGCATATTATTAGTTAAAGTGTGGTCTCATTTGTGATTAGGATATTCAAATATCCTATTTAGAAAGGAAAAATTGAATCAGGTTGAGCTTTTAGTAATATGACTGAAATTCTTATAAACAAAGGATGTTTGGTTATAGTAGGCCAGTAGAAGCTAGAATTCAAGTGTAAATCATAGGAGTAGCACAAAGAGAGAGGGATTGCCATGTTACAGAGGATGGAAAGAACACTACAGATTGGGAGAAACAAGCCCTGACATTACTTTGATGTTGAATTTCTAACTTCCAAAACTATGAAGAAAAAAAGTTTCCCATTAATACAACCCAGTACTTGGTATTTGTATTAGCAGCCCTGGCATACAAAGACAAATGGGGGAAGACGGCTGAAATCTAATATAAATATATAAAGCATAAATATTTAAGAGGAATTTTATTGATGTGTTATTCTTGATATAACCATTTATTTATTGAAGCTATGTGAAGAATTCATGGCATGCTGTTAAATCCATGAAAAATAGCTACTCATTACAAATACATGTAATTTTATGTCTTTGCTTATTCTAATATTAAAAAATCTTTCAGCTTAAACACAGAAAATTAAGCCTAAAAGATAAAACCCATACTTCTTTGTGTCTGTTAGTAGATGTTCTAGTTTGCAAGCTGCCAGAATGCAATATAACAGAGACAGAATAGCTTTTAAAAAGGGGATTTATTAAGTTGCAAGTTTGCAGTTCTAAGGCCATGAAAATATCCAAATTAAGGTAAGGTTATGAAAATGTCCAAATTTAAGCACCATGTTCTAGTTTGCTAGCTGCCAGGATGCAATATACCAGAAACAGAATGGCTTTTAAAAAGGGGAATTTAATAAGTTGCAAGTTTACAGTTCTAAGGCTGAGAAAATGTCCCAATTAAAACAAGTCTATAGAAATGTCCAATCTAAGGCATCCAGGGAAAGATACCTTGGTTCAAGAAGGCCGATGAAGTTCAGGGTCTCTTTCTTAAGTGAGAAGGCACATCATAGCAAACACAGTTAGGGTTTCTCTCTCAGCT
This sequence comes from Myrmecophaga tridactyla, assembly GCA_004026745.1. Taxonomy (NCBI): domain Eukaryota; kingdom Metazoa; phylum Chordata; class Mammalia; order Pilosa; family Myrmecophagidae; genus Myrmecophaga; species Myrmecophaga tridactyla. The sequence continues at coordinate 73,207 of PVIY010006179.1, forward strand.
GGAAGGGCACATAGCATCATTTGCTAGCTTTCTCTCCTGGCTTCCTCTTTCGTAAAGCTCGCTGGGAGGCGTTTTCCTTCTTCATCTCCAAAGGTCGCTGCTTTGTGGGCTGTCTGCGTTCTCGTGGTTATGTCATTTTTCTCTGCTCTCTCCAAATCTCTCACTTTCTCCAAAATGTTTCCTCTTTTATAGGATTCCAGTAAACTAATCAAGACCCACACAAATGGGTGGAGACACGCCTTCACCTAATCCAGTCTAACGACCACTCTTGATTAAATCACATCTCCAGGGAGATGATCTAATTACAGTTTCAAACATACAGTACTGAATAGGAATTAGAAGAAATGGTTGCCTTTACAAAATGGGATTAGGATTAAAACATGGCTTTTCTAGGGTACATACATCCTTTCAAACCAGCACACACCAACAAGAGGTAACCTTCAGTCAAGAAAGGATGATTAAATTCAGGGTTTCCTCTCAGCTGAAAGGGTACATAGTGAAGTCTGCTAGCTTTCTCACCCAATTTTGTGTTTCATGAAGTTCCTCCAAGGGTGTTTTACTTCTTCATCCGCAAAGGTCTCTGGCTGTGTGGGCTCTTGATGGCTCTAAATCTTTTTCCAAAATGGTTCCTTCTTAAAGGCCTCCAGTAAGTACCACACCTAGAATGGGTGGAAACGCATCTCCATAGAAACCATCTAATCAAAAGTTACCACCGACATTGGATGGGTCTCATGGAAACAATCAATAAACTCCCACCCAGCAATAATGAATGAGTATTAAATAACTTGGCATTTCTGGTGCACACAACAAATTCAAACTGGCACAGTAGATGTTTCAGTTTTCTAAATCTTCTAAAATCAGAGATGGGTTGCCTTTAACAATGGGAATTTATTGGTTTACAAATTTACAGTTCTAAGGCCATAAAAATATCCCTATTCATCCCATCAACAGGACAATGCCTTCTCTGAAAAAGGCTGCTGGCATCAGGGTTCCTTTGTCATATGGAAAGGCACATGGCTGGTGACTTCTGGATTTTGTTGTTTTCATGTGCTGGCTCTTTCCATTTCTGTGGGTCCTTGATTACTTCACCTGGGGCTTTTTTCTCTAAGCTTTCTGGGTGTTTCCTTCTGTGTGAGCTCTCTCATTAAGAACTCCAGTAAAGGATTGAAACCCACCTGGAATTGGGTGGGTCATATCTCAATTAAAACAAACTAACCAAAAAATCATGTGCATAATAGGTCTGCATGTACAGGGATGGATTAAAAGAACATGGCCTATTCTGGGGTACATAACAGCTTCAAACCAGCTCAGCCCACCCTCTGGACTGCAAAAAGACATGTTCTTTCCATATGCAAAATGCATCCATTGCATCACAATCTCACAAAAGCTTAAATCATTTCAAGAGCATCATAAAGCACAAAGTCTCATCAAAATTAGTTACAAGTGTGTTTTATACTAAGGCAAAATTCTCCTCTGGCTTGCACCTATGAAACTTTGAACAAGTTATCTGCTTCCAATATACAAAGGAGGGATAGTCACAGGATAAATGTTTCCATTTCCATAGGGGAAGTTGGAAGAAAAACAGGGGCAAATGTTCCGAAGTAGTTCCAAAAACCTGTAGAGCATACTTCATTAGACTTCTAATCTGAGAGTCATCAATAGAATGATTATTTAGCCTTGGGGCTTGAGAGAGTGGCAGTCCCACCCTCTCCAAGGGCTTATACAGCAACCCTGCTCCCTCCAAATATTACAATGAGGGCTTCAACATCTCCAAACATTGAAAAGACCACCATGTCCTCAGCGCCTCCCCCCCCCGACCACCCCAAGCATCTTTTTGGCAGCTGGACACTCTGCCATCTTGAGGGCACATTCTCAAATCCTTGAGACCAGTGAGGTGGTGGCCAGGGTCTTCCCATTCTCTTGGAAATTGGGGAACCCAAACTCTCTGAGGCCTGGGGAAGTAGCACACTTCCTGAATAACGGGAAGCCAAGTTCCCTTCAATTCCACAGTCATTTGAGAGCCCTGGAGTGGCAGCACTTTTCCTGAACAATGGGAAGGAAGGCCTACCTTCTGCAAACTATGGTGCAAACTTGCCATTTCCACATGCCATTCTCCTGCCTTTGGCTCCAGGCCTCAGCTACAATTCTACCTTTGCAGTAATTTTTCCTTCAATGTGTTCCTTTTAGTCAAGGGTGACATTGTTCCATTTATACAGATCCCACAACAAACTTGACAGTTTTGCATGCAGCACACAGGGGTCCCAACCAACAGACAACAGGACTTAACACAAATCCTTTCTGGATAACTATATGCCCAAGCTTGACTAACACTGAAATGGCTGACTGACTAAATCCTAATGGGGGACTCTATTCCCTGGGGACTTGCTTTCTAGAAACTCAGAATTTTACAAACTATCAATTTCTGGTCCTTTGTACCCAGTTAAGTTTTAAGTTTATTGCTTTCTTCTTGGATTCTACTATAAACTACAAGGAGAAAACCAGCTGTATTTTCAGTATTTAGTTTGGAAATTTACTTAGCTAGATAGCCAAGTTTATTGCTTTCAAAGTCTACCTTCAATCTAACACCAAGAGTCAATTTTGTCAAATACTCTGCCATTTTAAAATAAGGACCACTTTTCTCCTGCTTGGTAATGACACGATTATCATTTCTGTCTAAGACCTTATTGGAAGTAACTTTAGCATCTATATTTGTAGCAGTAATCTCTTCAAAGCATTGTAGGATTTTATATCAGGAACTAATAATTCTTCCAGAATCTTCAACTTATACATTTTTAAAGTTATTCCAGCACTATTGGTATTTGCAAATCATAGCACCATACTTCTCTGGTATCAAAGTCTATTTCAACTTGCTAAAGCTGCCAAAATGCAATATACTGGACATGGGTTGGCTTTTAACAATGGGGATGTATTAAGTTACACGTTACAACTCTAAGGCCATGAAAATGTCCCAAGTAAGGCATTAACAAGAGGATACCTTCTCTGCTGGTTTGAAATAATTTATGTCCCCTAGAAAAGCCATGTTTTAATCTAAATCCCATTTTGTAGGGGCAGCCGTTTCTTCTGATCCCCATTTGGTATTGTATGTTTGAAATTGTACTTAGATCATCACCCCGGAGATGTGATATAATCAAGAGTAGTTGTTAAACTGGATTAGGTAGAAGCGTGTCTCCACTTGGGTGGGTCTTGATTAGTTTCTGAAGTCCTATGAAAGAAGAAACATTTTGGAGAATGGGAGATTTAGAGAGAGCAGAGCAGAACAACATAGCCATGAGAAGCAGAGTCCGACCTTTGGAGATGAAGGAGAAAAATGCATCTCGAGGAGCTTCATGAAACAGGAAGTCAGGAGAAGAAGCTAGCAGAAGATGCCATGCTCACCATGTGCCCTTCCAGATGAGAGAGGAACCCTGACTGTGTTCACCATGTGCCTTTCCAGATGAGAGAGAGACTCTGACTGTATTTGCTATGTGCCCTTCCACTTGAGAAAGAAACCCTGAATTTCATTGGCCTTCTTGAACCAAGGTATCTTTCCCTGGATGCCTTAGATTGGACATTTCTATAGACATGCTTTAACTGAGACATTTTCTTGGCCTTAGAACTGTAAACTATCAACTCATTAAATTCCTCTTTATAAAAGCCATTCCACTTCTGGTTATATTGCATTCCACAGCTAGCAAACTAGAACACCTTCTCTGAAGAAAGGCTATTAATATCTGTGATTCCTTTGTCACCTGGGAAGGCACATGACTGGCATCTGCTGGTCCTTTGCTCCAGAGGTTCATCGCTTTCAGTTTCTGGCTCGTTTACCTTCTCTGGGTCCTTATTTGCTTCTCCTGGGGCTTTTCTCTCTATTCTCCCTGGGTGCTTCCCTCTCTTTGAGCTCTCTCATAAAGGACTCCAGTAAAGGATTAAGACCCACCTTGAATAGGATGGGTCACATGTCAATTAAAACAACCTAATCAAAAGAACTTACCCACAATATATATGCCCCCACAGGAATAGATTAAAATAACATGGCCTTTACTGGGGTGCTTAACAGGTTCTAGCCAGTACAGTAGACAAGTAAGAAAATTCTGGAACCAATAATAAAATTTTGAGATTTTCATATAAATGACAAGCAATACAACTTAGGCTACATTTAGATTACATTTTTTCCACCAAAGGCAGATATGCTACAGGATATTTCTTATATGCAACTTTTAATCCAAAATTTTTTTGGATTAAATGATTAGTCAGGGTGATCTAAGAAAACAGAACTGATAGGAGATACTTATATATAATGTAAATATGATAATATTTTTATAGGATTTGACTCAAGTGACTATGGGGATGGACAAGTAAAAATTATCTAAGGCAAGCCCCAGCTAGGAACTCCTATGAGTAATCTTGACGAATTCCTCAGGAAAGACTGGCTGGATGAAGTAGAGATGGAAGTTCTCCTCTCTGACTGCTGAAATCATCACTTTTCTTTTTAAGGTCTTCAATTTATTGGATGAGAATTCTCTCATTATTACAGGCAATCTCCTCAGTTAAATGTAGATACAATCAGTCATAGATGAAACCAATTTACTGATAATTTAAATCTACTAAAATTTCCTCACAGTAACAATCAGGCCAATGTTTGCTTGCTCAAACTACTGGGCATCTATAACATGGTCAAGTTACAAATGAACTTAACCATCACAGAGAACAACAAGAGAAGGCTTGGACTAATGAAGCTAAACATTTTAATTAATGAAAATATTGAATTTAAATTATTTAGAATTAAAATTATTTTTCCATATTATTTGAGTCATTTTCATATATAAGCTAAGTACTTCCTATTAGAAGTTATTTCAAAAGTTTAAAGATTGAATGAGAAAGTCATATTTTTCATAAATGGGACCTTCATGCTACAATTAATTTAGTGTAATTATTTATATTTTACTTGAGTCAAAGTAACACATTATGATATAGATATGCTTAATACCATTATTATTAACCTTTGACAGGTGAGACTTTTGAGACATATATTTTTTAAAGGAAGTTTTCTCTATTAAAAATTCTCCAGAATTAAAACTTAAGTCATGTAATCTCATTTTGCTATTTTGATATTTTTATTGACTCCAAACATTTATAATACTTTAAGTCTAGAGAAATCCTCACTATGATATACTTGTTATGGAGAATTCCAGAATATGTGAAAAAAATTCACTTTAATTTAATGGTAAATATCCAGATTAAAAATTTAATTTTAATTTAATGGTTAAGCCAGGCCTTTAATAAATTCAGACCCAAGCCATATAATCTTTCTGATATATTTTGAAGTAGAAAAAAAGTTACTGTATGTCTAAAGCAATACCTTAAAACAAAGTGTTAAACTTGACAATAAAATTATACAATAAATTCAAAATCACTTAGAGTCCATTGTTTAGTATTGATCTCTGGGAAAGCCAGGGCAGGCACCAGGGTAGCTGGTGTTCTTCAGTCATTAGGCATGCTAGTCCATCCTGAAGAAGCCAGAACATTGTTCTGAACAATTCATCCATTTTCCCAGATATTTGAGATTTATTTTGTAATTTTATTGTAGGTCAGCAAGTTTACCAAGTAAAAAATGGTTTAGGCTGATTGGTAGCTTCCTTTGCCATCTCATCTGAAAAATATGCTCTTATGCACCCATATGCTTCTACAATCTCCAAAACAATGAGTGGCCCAGGAACCACTGGGAAAGTTTTTCTCATGCTTTTATTTGTAGTTATGATTGAAAATTTTCTTGGTGTGATATTGCGACCTGGTCTGCCCTTCTGCAGATAACTTCCAAGTACACACTCATATCAGTCTTTTTCATTAGCATCCCTCCCCCCATTGCAATTCAACTTTCAGATCTCCAAGTCTGGAACATAAAACTATTGACACCATGAATTCTTTTAAACTTGCTGAGGTGGAAAGAATAACTGTATAAGTAAACACACCCTGCTTTGTCACTATACATATTGGTCAAAATGCTGAATCATTTATGCTTGGTGTGTTATAAATAAAAGACATTTATGTAACTCAAATTATGAGGGCTAGCAACAATAAGCAGTGCTTACATTAGGTTTGACTTGATTCCTTCATGCATCAGCAGTCATATAGTGGTCTTCACTTACATGTTTGCCAGTTGGCTGTCCATTGGCTGATGGTAACAATTGTGTGCACCTTATGATCCAGTGCCTCTCATTTTTAAGTTAGACTGGGTTTGTTCACTTGCTGGCTGTTCAGAGTTCCAAAAGCAGCAAGCATGAAAGCCCCAATTCATCAGTGCTTTGTAAGTTCCTGTTGTGTCACAATTCCTAACATCCCATAAGCCAAAGCAAGTCACATGACAAGCACTGATTCATGGGCTAGGGAAATAGACTCTACCTTAATGACAGGAGAAGAATATGTGACCATTTTCACATCTGAATACAGATTCTTTGACTACCATAGAATATTTCTAACTCAAGCATAAATGAAAAGAAACATATTATGGCATGACATGAGAAACCCAGAGATAGGGTATCTGTTGTAGAACAAATCATGTCTCCCACAAAAGGCATGTCCTTCAATCTTGTTGGTGTGAACCCATTTGTAAATAGGACCCTTAAATGTTATTAGTTAAGGTATTCCACTTACTGAGTGAGATTGGGCCTTAATCCAATATGGATGAAATTCTTAAATTTTATTAAATAAACAAAGGCAATTGGACACAGAGAAAGCAGCCATGGGAAGCAGCCAGAAGCTGAAAGTCAACAGAATGCATAAGAGATAGGAGAACACACCACCATATGCATCACCATGTGATAGAAAAGCCAAGGACCAGTATCACTGCTGGTCACTTAAAAAATACCATCCCCAGGAGAAAATAAGCCTTCTAGCCTCCAAAATTATGAACCAATACATTTCTGTTTTTAAACCAACCTTTTTCATGGTATCTGTTTTAGCAGCTAGGAAACTAAAACCATATCCTTCAAAGTCATTGATTTGGGAGCTCAAAAATGACATCTAATTTCTTCCAGATTCTTTCTATCCTTTATTTCTGTAATCCACGGTGTTTATGGCATGTGTAACAAGATGTTCACAGATAGCACTTTCCGTAAAGAAAGGGTAAAAACTGAAACCTGAAAGCAGATTGTCTCTTCTGAAGTTTTTCTATTTTATGAAGAACAAAATTCCTCAGTATCTCCCAAATACCTCTTTCATATAATATTGGCCATATTTGGATTCCAAAATCATTCCTAAAACACCCCCACCTTAGGATATGAACATACGAAAACTACTTTGGAGTGAGCATCAGGAAAGAATGGATAATGGATTAATTCAACAACAATTATTTATTGCATACTCACTATACACCAAGCAATTTGCTAGGCACTGGAAATGTAGCAGTAAATAAAACAAAGTTTAATCCCTCATGGAGTTTATATTTTAGTCAGAGAGACACATACTAAAAAAATAAGTCAGCACATATAGAATTTGTCAGATGTTAAAATAGGTGCTCCTGGAAAGTGGTAATAGAAAGTACATGGCTAAAGTTACAGAGAATGTCTATAGGGAATCTATGTGGGCTTTCTTTTCTGTATAGTGGAGTTAATGAGGGACTTAATGGCAAAGTAACATTTGACCAGAGACTTTTATGAAATGTACTAATATTAAGCCATTTGAATATATAAGAGAAATACAGCCCATACAGCAAATCCCAGTTCTTGCATGGTTTGTTTGAGAAACCGTAAGAAAGCCAGTCAGAATAGATAAGAGTAAGCTAGGTATAGAGGTAAGGATAGATCATCCTAAATAAATAGGTAGGAATGGATTTGGGTCAATCTTAGGCAATCATGTTTAGAGCCAGGAGAATATGAGCAAAGAATAAGAGGGCAAGTAAAGTATAATGAGACAGAAGTGTTGTCTCTGGATGACATTTTTCTCTGTGCTACTAATGATGGATGAAGCTCAAGGATGGAAATGCCCACCTGCTTTCATCAGTTCTTCAAAAACAGATTCAATCTTTAATGCATTGGCCCTTTTACATGACCCTTTTCCTGGCCCACAACTTCCCCAACAAAACAGGTGCTAGAAATGGTTTATCACTATATGATGCTGCCGCTCAGAAGCCCATGTCTGGTGTAACATTACTTATTTTATTTGATAATAATAAGTGGTTTTAATAGGAACATGTATCATCTGAAATTTTATGAATTATTCTTTTTCTTTATGCATAAAGACAACTTTTACCCTACAATACTTGGAAAATGTCACAAAAATCATGCCTGTCTATATCCACCTATACCTTCTTTAGTGTAGGATATGGGAAAAGTCTCATATAAATTTGACTTAAAAATAGAAATTCCATTTCTATTGATAAATTTCAGGGTATATAAAAATTTGGTTTCAATATAGATGTCTCTATTTATGGAATATTTCCCTTGCCCTCAATAGGAACATTTCTAATGATGTACTCACATTGATGCAGGATACTAAATTTTTTTTTAGAAGCTAAAGTTTATGGTATATGATTGATCCATTCATCCTACATTTGTGAATTATGCCTAAGAGCTAAATTGCATAAGACAGTGTTTTGCCTAGTTCTATTATTCTTTTCCTTCTTGATGCATGCCAGTTTTACTATATAGATACAGATAACTGATGAACATTTATTTTTGTTTGTTTTAGAAATTTCTCCAACCCAGGTCAGGATAGATAAGCGTGGGGTGGGGGTGGGGGGTTACACGCATGTTTAAATTAAGTCTAACAAAATAAGAACTAAAACCATTAGCATATTTGGATGTGGTAGTTTGAAGCTGTATATACCACAGAAAAGCATGTTCTTAAAGCTAATGTGTTCCCATAGGTGTGGGTCCATTATGAGTACAGTCTTAACTTGAGATGTGACCCACTTCATCCAGATGGGTCTTAATCCTCCTACTGGAGTCCTTTAAAAGAGAATAAAAGACAGAGGTAAGACACAAAAAAGTCCCAAAGAAGCTAAGAAGGCCAGAGAAATTGAAAGACAGGAACACACACAGAAGCTCAGAGAAAGAAGCCACTGAAGTCAGAAGCTAGAAGAACTGAAACTAGGGGGAGAGCAGCAGGTATGTTTCCATGTGTCCAACCATGTGACAGAGCTGTTGAGCATCATCGGGACCTGGTCTTTGGGGAGAAGATATTATCCTATTAATGCCTTGATTAGGACATTTTTCATGGCCTCAGAACTGCACATTTTAAGCTAATAAATCCCTATTATAAAAGCCAACTCATTTCTGGTATATTGCATCTTGTTAGCTTTTGCAGACTGAAACATGAGGTCATAGATCATAGCAAACTTTTGACAACCAGATTTCGTACTCAAAGACAGATTTAAGCTGATGGTTTATGACTCATATATTGATACAAAAATGTGGCTATCTAGAAGTTTGCCAGACTGCTTTAATAGATCAGGGGGCTAAATATCTTGAAAAGGACATGGGTAGACTGCGAAGCAAAACATCAGTTTGTTTTGTTGTTTATTTTTACAATGACATCAGCCATATCCAACAATATTGCTCTAGAGACAAGATATTCAATACTTATAGAAAATATGAAGGAAATTAATGCAGAGAAAATGTGAAGGAAATTATATTAGCAATTTCTGGAATCACATATGATCTTGGCAGCAAAGTTGGAAGAAAAGGTTAGCTGCCTTCTAATTACTTGACAATAATTTCAATATTCTATTGTCTATGGGTATTTTATAGGCTGAACAATATGAAATTGCTAGTAATCAACCATTTCAACTTTCAAAAATAATAATTTTATATAGTTCAAACAACTTAAAATGTGTGAGAATCTAGCCATGTGAAAGTCCAGGCTAATATTCCACCTCTAAGTTGCTAATGTATAGAAAGAAAGAAGATAAAATAATGAAAATAAATATGTAAAAATAAAATGTCATAAAAATCATCAAAGTGTTAAAAGCTACACATAACATGTATAATTCAAAGTCCAATTGCTTTAAATAAAAAATCTTTTTCTCTAAGTATGTTATTTACGTTTTATGTTATTGCAGGATTGATTTTATGCAGTTTGAAAAACTAAAGTCTTTCCTTAATAGCTTTCTTCTTTAGGTGCACTTTTCTCTCCCCCTAGCTGCAGGGTTCATTATTAGAAAGAAAAATAAATGAATAAAGGAAAATGCTCTTTTATTTCCCTTGCTGTAGCCTATTAAGGATATTTTCTGCTCTTAATAATAGATGGTAAGGCGGGGGAGGTGCAGCAGTGACAGAATTCTCACTTGCCATGCCGAGACCTGGATTCGGTTCCCGGTGCCTGCCCATGCAAAAAATAATAATAATAAAATAAAAATAAAAAAATAATGGGTGACAAGCAAAGAATCTAGAATTCATTGTTTATTTCAGATTGGAAGACAGAAGAGCACTTTGGTCAGGAATGGGAAGTAGATATCTGAGTCCGAATCAAACTGTCCATTAAAATTGAGTAACAGAAGAGAATAGAAACAACAGAAGAAGATTTTCAGTTCTTTAGTCATTGCTGTGAATTCGTGTTCAATATTTCATTGTATTTTAGCCAACTGGCAAATCTTAAATTCATGTGAGCACTTTGAATTTATAATTTAGTTCAAGATACATCAAAGATCAAATTCAATCAAGAAATTTACAAATCATTTATTGCTTAACACATATACATTTATATTCAGAAGCTATTCAAATAGTTGTACTAATCAAGTAATCAAGAGGCCATGCACTTATTAATATAGCTACTTAACCAAGTTGACCGCCAGTAAGTGACTCTACAAGCCAGTAGAGAGAAGGCTGGCCTTGTGTTTTCTGCATATTTGATAGTTCTCATAAAGTCTTAGACCAGTGTTTACTCCAAGCTATTACATCAAAATGAAACTTGGTTCACACATTTTTTTTCCCAAAGAGAGTAATGGGGTTAGAGTGACATTATGACCTATGTGAAATGGTCCACAGCCAGCTTAGTGCACTCCAAAGAAATGCAGAGAGACTGATAATGTGATTCTTGATGCTAGTTAAGTAGACTGCACTTTCATGCCAACAGGGTGTTTTAACATGACATATTCTATTAGCTCTAGAGTTAGATTGTTACTATTACTGAATTCGAAATTGTAGTAAATAAGAGTGAGTAAAACAGATGCTATGTGTTTAAAGCTCTATATGTGCTTTTCTCTTACAGGCAATATAGCCATATCCTTATTAAAGCATCCTAAAAGCTTAATAATCAAGATAGCCTAATGAACACATAAATGTTTATAGATTTACAAAATAAAACACGTTTGTTTTTTATATGCAATGCATCACAACCAAGATCTCAGATGAGGCGTCCTTTACATATTTCATGTTGTAAATATAATATGCTGTTGTCCATATGATGCTCAATGCTCACAATCCCATACATTTTCCAGTAGCCTCATGAATGATCTTCACAGGAAATCAGAAAACTGAGACAGTTGGTCTTCTGGTTTTTCTGAGGCAATAAAAAAGTGCAAGAAATATCCCCAAAGAATGGCTCCAATTGCATGTTGAAAAAGTTTTATAAATGCTGACAAAAGTGGTGAAAATAATTATGGGTCTGAATAAAAATATAATATGGAAAAACTTTATTTGATGATAGATGCTGAAAATGTCATATATATTCCACTATAACAGATAAAAGCATAAGGAACTTGATCATTTGCAAAAATGAGAACTTGGTTTGAAGGAATGATTAGTAATAAGAAAATGATCCACCAAGGGGAAAATATCAGCCAGGGGCACTAAATCCATCAATAAAAATTTTGCATTTCTGTTGCTTGGAGTCAACACATATAATCTGTGAAGAGTCTATTTTGATCAGTCGGATTTTGTGGCTTTCATGTCTTAAATGAGAGTAACCAAAAGAATATCCTTAATTTATTGCTAACTTCTCGAGATCATGTCAAAGTTTGCATAAAAGTCTTGATCAAATGTTAGTGTGAATCAATTAATCCTCTGGCTAGACAAGATGAAACAACTTTCACTTTTGAAGAAACGTAAAAAAAATTGGCTTATATTGGGACATTTGCATCTATTTGTAATCATAATGTGCCTGACTATCTGAAATTGTAAGTTTTCCATATTTACTTTTATAAAGTCCAATTAATTAATTTCTTTCCTATAATAATCGTACTCTAAATTGTGTACAGTTAACTTGAAGATGTCCCCCATGGAAAAGTCCAGTCAATGATTGTTGTCCTAGAGGTTAAGAAATCATTGTTAATTGCCTCCAAATTAATCTTTGGCAATTATAGCCCAGAGATATTGCTTCAGGTTTTAAGTTGTCTATCAGAAAACTTGTGCTCAGAATTTCAGAGTATTGGTGAAACTTTTCCTTTATTTTTTTTTCACTTGAATGTGAAAAAAACAGAAATTACATAATATACTGAAAGTAGAAGACACAATGTTTATTACTGTAGACAGACATATAGTAAAATTAAAAGGTCTAATTCATTTTGGAGGCAAAATAGTGTTTTCTTCTTATTTTTTTTAGTTCGGTTGTTCTTTCTTATTAGTTTCTTATTATTTGAAACTATAAAGAGTTGCTGCTAGGACTTCATGATATATTTCTTTTTCAGACTGTTTTCTTAGAAATGGAGTGAGATCATAAGAGTATGAAATCCAAGGAGAAATAACATTCAACTAAAAGGATCTGGAAAAATTATATTTAGCTGGCTAAAATTTTCTACTTATGAAATGTATATATCCTATTGCACTATAGCACTCATTTAAAAGCACTTCTTTTGTTGCTTTCATTGTTCTTTGTAGTGATACTGCAATGTGACTTCATACTTAATGAACTGGTGATCTATTCCAATCGAACTTGTTGAGATTTTAGTTTTCAGTTTCATGTCAGAAAATGACTTTTATAACACCAACACTAGGGTTCAGTGATTTACCAAGAACAAGCCTGCTATTTTTTTTTCTGATTTTAGTGGAAAATCGTATTTACATGGAAAATGCTTTCAAGTGACATCCAAAAAAGTAACTCTTTAAGTGATCTAGATAATATCTTGAGTCACTAAAAGTGAAATTCAAAAATGTTTAGAAAGGTAAAGCTTGAGATTGTGAAAATTGGTGATAATTTACTTAGGACAGGGGGTTGAAAGGAGTTTTAATATGAACAGTTTGCTTTTCTATAGTAAAGGACATAATGGTAAGGTAAATAGTCATGTGATGTTCTCATTATCTAAGTGTGATCTTAATATATTTTTCATGGTCCTGAAAAATAATGCAGTTTGGAAAAATTGAATTAAGCTTCATATTTCATATTTCTTTCTTTGTACTTCAGTTTAAACCAAAAATATGGCATATTATATTTTGTGTTACAAAACAGACATGGTTTGTAACAGTGAGAAATCAGTTTCAATCTCTATTGAGTACTTAATAAAGAAATTAAAATATTGTAATATTTAGAATGCTTCTGGTTATAGAAAATAAATTGGTACAGACCATCTGCTGTACTTTGCATATCTGCAAAATTAACTCAGACGTAAACATTTAGAAGACTGGAAAGATTACTTACACAAAAAAACAGAACAGAAGTTTTTCTTTTTCTTCTTAATTCTAGACACCTTTTACATGCAGAAACATCAGTCACAGCTGTATCTTCTTGTATATTTGCACAATAACCTTTCTTTTCTAACCCATTTAGCAAATAGCAGCATGTCCTGTTGTTTACAAACAGGTGGGCAAAACTCAGCTGTTTCATATGATTGATATATTATTTTTTAACTTCTTTCTAGTTTTGAATTTTGCAAAGAATATATAGTGGAAAATGTGGATCTTTTGAAATGACGAACACATCTTAAAACCCAGGGAGGATGTACTATGTATGTCGTTAAAATATATGGAAAATAATAATCAACCAGTGTGCCTGAATTTAAATTCTCTGATGCAGGCAAAGCACATTTCAAGAACTGACCACAGCATCCCATATTACAGAGTCTTATTTTTAAAAATTAATCAATACAATCTTAAAACTGAAACATCTCATATAATCACTGCATTATTTTAGGTGCTAAATTTTGCAAAGATACTGTTTGTGAAAATATTCCAGTGGGAACACTGCGATACTTGAATTTTTTGCATGCGCATATATACATAATATAAAGATGTGAATTCAATACCAATTTTTCCCTTCAATGAAGAATAATAGTTATAATTATAAATGCAGATTAGGCCTTGGAAAAGTGATTAAAAATAATTCCCATCTGAAAAATATCTTACTTTCTTTGCATTTCTCACACTTCTTTATTTCGTCATTGAAATTAAAACATAAATATAATTTGTTTCCTTCCCCCTTATAATTCTATAGCTTCTTTTCAAATAACATTTTGATTTTGTTTCCATGATGTAAGTAAATTGCTCTATTGAGGAACATTCATAAAAAGATTTTTAGGTACAATTTAGATTGTCAACTACAATACAGATGACAAAAAAATTAGCATTTCCAAGTTCCATTCCTGATCTCCTTTTTTGTTTTTTGTTTTTAAAGAATTTATAATAGGTTCATAGAAAAATTAAAATATAGTCTTTTATAAGTATTAAGAACTGAGTTCATAATTAAAGTTCAATTGGTTACTTTGGTTTTGTTTTTTAATTTTTACATTTTTTTTAATTTTAGAAAACAAACTATATTTAGAACCACTAACAATGAATATCTTAGTTAGCTTAACCATGGGCATATTTGAGTAAAATATCCACAGAATCTGTGTAAAACCTGTGTTTGCACAGTAAGTTTCGTAAACCAATTTAAAATTAAGGTAACAAGGGAAAAAATTGACATCTTTGGATAGCAAAGTTCTTAAATTCTAAGTATTAAAAACAGACACCATCAGCTGTCAAAACTGTGAATGTTTGTTTTCAAAATATCAAGTAGAAAGTTCTTACAAATATCTGCATTGCTACAGTAATGACCTGTGTTACTAAATATTTTCCTTATTTCAGGAAAATATGGAGACACAAATGTTTTTACAATTAACATATGAAAATCTTAACCACCTGAAATGGATATCTTAGCTTATCCATAGGCATATTTAAAAAAAAATCTATGTAACCACCGTAAAGCCTGTTTGTATGATATGTTTCATAAACCAATTTAAAATTAAAGTAAGGGAAAAAAATCTATAAATACGGATATCAGTTACTTGAATTTTAAACATTAAACAGTATCTTAAATACCATTTATTAACTATGAAAACTGTGTATTTTCTCAAAATATAAAGTAAAAAGTTATTACAAATATCAACTTTGCTATAGTAATGAGCTATGTTTCTTAATATTTCCAAATTTTTGAATTCAGGAATTTATTTTATCTAATGATATTACTATAGCTGACTATAGTTGTTGTTTTTTTTTTACCTATTTTTTAGTTGTAAAATATAACATATATACAAGGAAAAGAAAGAAAAAAAAAAAACAGCAGGAATTTTCAAAGCACACTTCAACAAGTAGCTATAGAACAGTTCCCAGAGTTTGTCATGGGCAACCATGCCCTCAACTCAGATTTTTCCTGCTAGCTGCTCCAAAACAATGACAGCTTTATCAGAGTCATAATAATGGAATCATACAGTATCTGTCCTTTTGTTTCTGACTTATTCCACTCAGCATTATGTCCTCAAGATTCATCCATGTCGTCATATGTTTCTGGACATCATTTTGTCTAAATGCTACATAATATTCTATTGTGTATATATCACCTTTTGTTTATCCAATCCTCTGTTGATGGGCACCTGGATAGTTTCCATCTCTCGGCAATTGTGAATAGTACCACTATGAACATTGGTGTGCAAATGTATGTTTGAGTCACTGCCCTCAACTCTTCTGGGTAAATAGTATTGGTATTGTTGGGTCATAGGGCAACTCAATATTTAGTTTTCTGAGCAATTGAAAAATTGATTTCCACAGTGGCTGAAACATTTTACATTCCCACCAACAATGAATGAATGTTCCAATTTCTCTGCATCCTCTCCAACATTTATAGTTTCCTGTTTGTTTAATATCAGTCATTCTTATGGGTGTGAGGTAATATCTCATTGTCATCTTAATTTGCATTCCTCTTATAGCCAATGAAGATGAGCAGTTCCTCATATGATTTTTAGCCATCTGTATTTGCTCTTCAGAAAAGAGCGTATTCATTTCCTCTGCCCATTTTATAATTGGGTTGTTTGTTCTTTTGTTGCTGAGGTGTATAATTTCTTTATGTACACGGGACATCAAGCCTTTATCTGATATGTGGTGTCCAAATATTTTCTTCCATTGAGTTGGCTGCCTCTTCACTTTTTAAAAAAAGTCCTTTGAGGCACAGATGCTCTTGATCTTTAGGAGTTCCCATTTGTCTATTTTTTCCTTCATGGCTTGTACTTCAGGTGCAAAGTTTAAGAAGCTATCTCTTATTACTTGATCTTGAACATGTTTCCCAACATTTTTTTCAAGAAGTTTTATGGTACTGACTCTTACATATAGGCCTTTGATTCCGTTTGAATTAATTGATAATTGAGGTAAGGGTCCTCTTTCATTCTTTTGACTATTGAAATCCATTTCTCCCATGCCCATTTATTGAAAAGACTATTCTATCCCACTTAAGTGGACTTGGGGGCCTTATCAAAGATCAAATGTCCATAATTTGGTTGTCAGTCTCTGCACTCTTGATTCTAATCCACTGATCAATTCTTCTGTTTCCTACCAGTACCGTGCTGTTTTGACCACTGTGGCTTTTATAGTAAGGTTTAAAATCAAGAAGTGATAAGCTTCCTAGTTTGCTCTCCTTTTGTAGGATATCTTTAGCTATTCGAGGTCTCTTCCCCTTCCATACAAATTTGATAATCAATTTTTCCAAGTCTTCAAAGTAGGTTGTTGGAATTTTTATTGGTATTCCATTGAATCTTTAGATCAACTTGGGTAGAATTGACATCTTGATTTTATTCAACTTTCTTATCTATGAGCATGGAATATCTTTCCATTTTTAAGGTCATTTTTTATTTCTTTTAGCAATTTTTTATAATTTTCTGTGTATAAGTCCTTGTCATCCTTGATTAGCCTTATTCCTAGATACTTTATTCTTTTGGTTGCTATTCTGAATGGGTTTTTTTCCTTAGTTGTCACCTCAGATAGGTCATTGCTTGTGTATAGAAACATTACTGATTTTTGGACATTAATCTTGTATCCCACCACTTTGCTGAATTTGTTTATTTAGCACAAATATTTTTACTGTAGATTTCTCAGAGTTTTCTAAGTATAGGATTATGTCATCTGCAAATAATGAAAGTTGTACTTCTTCCCTTCCTATTTGGATGCCTTTTATTTCTTTCTCCTGTCTAATTGCTCCAGCTAGTACTTCTAATACAATGTTGAATAATAGTGGTGACAGTGGGCATTCTTGTCTTGTCCCCAATCTCAAGGAGAATGCTTTCAATTTCTCACCATTAAGCATGATGCCGGCTATGGTTTTTTATATATGCCCTTTATGATACTGAGAAAGTTTTCTTCGATGCATAATTGTTGAATTGTTTTTATCAGGAAAGGATGCTGGATTTTGTTGAATGCTTTTTCATCATCAATCAATATTATCATGTGATTTTCTTTTCCCTTTCAATTTGTTAATGTGCTGGATTACATTGACTGATTTCTTATGTTGAACCACCCTTGCACTCAGGGTATGAATACCACTTGATCATGATGTATAAATTTTTTAATGTGGCATTGAATATGATTAGCTAGAATGTTGTTAAGAAATTTCACATCTATGTTCATTAGGGAGATTGGGCTGTAGTTTTCTTTTCTTGTGTTATCTTTATCCAATTTTGGTATTAGAGTGATATTAGCTTAATAAAATGAGTTAGGTAGCATTCCTTTTTCTTCAATTTTTTGGAAGAATTTGAGCAGGATTGGTGTCAGTTCTTTTTGAAAAGTTTGATGAAATTCTCCTATGAAGCTATCAGGTCCTAGGTCATTTTTTTTGTGGAAAGATTTTTGATAACTGATTGGATCACTTAACTTGAAATTGGTTTGTTGAGATCTTCTATTTCTTCTCAAGTCAGTATAGGTCATTTGTCCATTTCATCTAAATTGTCTAGTTTGTTGGCATATAGTTGTTCATAATATTCTCTTACGATTTTTTTTTTAATTTCTTCATGATCTGTGGTAACATCCCCCCCCCCCCTTA